>JAZHYW010003486.1:0-48473 GCA_037355805.1 Ixodes ricinus
GTTGAAACCATAAAGTGCAAGAGAGACAATATTACCAAGCACCCATACAGGGAGAAGAAAAGAAAGTGAGCACGCCGAGATCAGGAGAAAAGAGGAAGAAGGGGCTCGGCTAAAACGTGCACGAAAGGACGGAACGATGGCGTCGTCACCTTGTGAGCGCATTCCTTTTCTTTGAGTGTCATTTACCTTTACTTTAGCAATTAAATGTTTAACTATCCGTTGTACGGTGTCGGCTCCCCTCTGTGAACGCAACATTTTATTGGTGCCGAAACCCGGGAGAAAACCCCTGACCGAGTCTCCCAAGAACGCGACATCTGCAGCGAGACAGTCAAACGATGGATCGGTACACCAAGAAACGTAAGGTACTTCGCACTCAAGTGACACGCCTTATGAATGAGTGCAACGAACGACTCAATCAACAGCTGACGCCAGAAGATGCGAACGTTTTACACGACCGACTGACGGGACTTAAGGTAGAGCTAAATGACGTGAACAACGAGATCGAACCTTTAGTCCCTGATCAAGACAGCGAGACTGAGTTTACTCAAGTCTTCGAATACAACGATAGAATCACAGCCTGTCTTTCAAGACTAGCGCATCGAGGTAGGACTGGCTTTCCGAATCAGCAAAGCCCACCGATCACCGAGAGAAACGACAACCCCACTGGTGCGACAACGAGAATTCGAGTGAGACTACCAAAGCTCGAGCTGATGAAGTTCAACGGCTCCGTCAGCCAGTGGCAAGAATTTTGGGAACAATTCAACCAAGTTGTACATCATAACAACGAACTAACAGAGGTTGACAAGTTCAACTATCTGAAGACAGCAGTCACTGGAGATGCTGCAGCAGCAATTGCCGGACTTCCGTCGACCGCACGATGCTACGAAGACGCGGTCACATTGTTGAAGAGTCGCTTCGGAAACCAAGATCTGCTCGTCCAGACCCATCTAAAAAGACTGATCGATGTCAAGCCAGTGCGTTCTGCCTTGGACGTTCGTGGCCTTCGTTGTCTTTACGACACAGTGATCTCAAACATCAGAGGTCTGGAAACGTTGGGAAGACAGCAGGAAACCTTCAGTTCTATGTTATTTCCCATCGTTCAACGTGCCCTTCCAAAAGAACTACTCCTAGACTTCAACAGGAAGTTAGTGATGGAGCAGCCGGAGGACTTAATAATTCCACGAAACACACTAACGGCGACGACAACGCAACCAAGAGAGTCTTCGCATCCCAGTGATCAAGAAAGAACATCTCCACAACGGAGGACGGAAGATTCGTTTTCCAAGTTAGTTCACTTTTTAAGACTTGAAGTACTAAGTCGAGAAAACCTCGCTGCTTTGCAAGCTATGGATACTTATGGCGAGCCGCGGAAAAAAGAAGTAGATCACAAGAAAAATGAAGACAACGAGAAAGCACGGAAGAGTCAAACTTCGGCGGCTCTACTGAATCCGTCCTCAAGGGGCGATCGATGTTTTATATGTAAGTCGACTCGACATACCGCTGACAACTGCGACGCCAGTACATCTTTACGAGAGAAAAAAGACCTGCTCCGAAAAGAGAGGCGCTGCTTCAGGTGTACCAAGAAGAACCATCAAGCAAAAGAGTGTCGGAGCAACATAAGATGCCAGAAGTGCAGAGGAAGACACGCAACATCAATGTGTGATCCACATTACTCTCCAGGAAAACGAACAAATAATGATACCGCCACAACAAGTGTCCCCGTCAACTTGGAAGCGACGACGAACAACCAGGAGAAACCGATAGTCTTCATGCAAACCGCCACAATTTGGTGTACTGGCGACAAAGAAAAGTTTCAACTTCGAGCACTTTTTGACGGTGGAAGTCAACGCACTTTCATTACAAAAAAAGCATCCAGAAAACTTGGTTGTAAGTTATTAGGTCAAGAGCGTTTGACAGTCGGTGTCTTCGGTGGCAGCGTCACAGAGAAGGAATTTCAGCGTGTGCTGGTGTTTTTGACAACACAGACCGGAAAGATACATCAACTCGAGGTGTTGGAGACCGAACTGATATGCAACCAACGAATTCCAGTTCCGTCGAAACACCTGAACGACAAACTCAAAGAGCTAAACTGCTCCATCGGGGACCTCTCCAACGATGAGGGTCCGACAACCATCGATCTTCTGATCGGATCTGAACATTTCTGGGAGCTGACCACTGGACGGTCGCGTAAGCTGGAAGGAAGGCTCAGGGCAGTTGAATCTGTCTTTGGATGGAGCGTTCAAGGACCAGTCGTGGGAGCCACAGACGAGCTTCCTTGTTATCAGATCACAGCTCTCAAGGCTGAAGTGACCGAGTCTACGACAGACATTCTGAAGAAATTCTGGACATTAGAGACCATCGGTGTCAATGACTTCGAAAAGAACGATCTGGGGAACGATCCCGTGATGAGTAATTTTGAAGAAACTGTGACACAAGTAAATGGACGGTACAAAGTTGCCCTTCCCTGGAAGAACATGGTGGACCTTGGGGACAACAAGGTGGTCGCTATAAAACGCCTGCACCAGCTAATCATTAAGCTACGAAAGACACCTGGGAACCTACAGGCGTACGATAACGTCATAAGAGAGTACATGACTAAGGACATGGCAGAACCCATAGTTCCGAGTGACAACGAGAACGAGTTACTGACTTATTACATGCCACACCAAGCTGTGGTTCGGGAATCAAGCAACACTACAAAGCTTCGGGTGGTTTTCGATGCTTCGTCACATGCATACGAAGCAAAATCACTCAATCAAAACCTTGAGAGCGGACCTAATTTAACCTCGGACCTCGTGAGCTTGCTGCTTAACTTCAGAACGCACAAAATAGCCCTAGTGGCGGATATAGAGAAAGCGTTTTTACAAATTGAAATTGTCGAGACAGACAGAGATGCGCTTCGTTTCTTATGGTTTGAAACGACTCCGCCGGCTTCTGGATCTTTACCACCCATTGAATGCTGGCGCATGAAACGAGTTCCATTTGGAACCACGTCAAGCCCTTTTCTGCTTTCTGCAACCATTCAACATCATTTGAAAAGTGTGGAACATAAGTATCCTGAGACTGTGAAAACTCTTAAGGAATCGTTTTATGTTGATGACTTGCTAACTGGAGTAGATGAAGAAGCAGCAGCCTTGAAGATTTACACGGAAGCCAAGACCATATTTAGCTCTGCTTCCATGACGCTGCACAAGTGGGTCTCAAACAACAAGCGTCTGAAGGAGCGTTTTGAGCAAGACTATCCAAACCACACGACACACCTCGGGTACCTTCCAGGGGTACTGAAGGTACTGGGACTCACCTGGGATCCAGACTCCGATAAATTGACGTTTACGACGAGCTTCAGATCAGAACCGCAAGAGAAAGAAACTAAACGAAGCGTCGTGAGAACGACTGCAAGGCTCTACGACCCCCTGGGGTGGATATCCCCCTTCACTGTCAGAGCGAAGTCGCTGTTTCAGCAACTGTGGAAAAGGAAGGTCGATTGGGATGAGAGCATTCCCGATGATGTGAAAGAAGAATGGTTTCAGTGGTGTGCCGAACTCGACGAACTTAACAAGATTCAAGTGCCACGTTTTTACGGGTTTCTATCGAAGGACCGTTCAGAGAACGTTGCGTTGCACATCTTTGCTGATGCAAGCACCGTAGCCTACGGTACGGTTGCGTACATCTGCAGTGCTGACGTTGAAGGTAACAGCGTATCAACTATTGTGATGAGTAAATCAAGAATAGCACCGGTGAAACCACTAACTTTGGCAAGACTGGAACTGATGGCATGCCTTCTCGCAGCCAGATTATACAAATACCTGACGCAAAGTTTACATGACGTACCAACGAAAACATACTTGTGGACTGACTCCACTATTGCGTGTCACTGGATAAACAGTGACGCCACCCGCTGGAAACCGTTTGTCCAGAACCGTGTCACAGAAATACAGAGTCATACCAATGGAATACGTTGGAGACATTGTCCTGGAAAGGAGAATCCAGCAGACCTAATGACACGCGGCATAAAAGCCAGCCGACTAGTAAATGAGCAACTCTGGTGGTCCGGACCAGAGTGGATCAATAGTCCTGAAGACTACTGGCCTAAGTTGGCTACATCTGCGGACTTAACCGAACAAGTCGCAAAGGAAAGACGGACAACTGAAGTTACACAAACAACTGTACTTCCAGCAACAGCACTTCCAGTAGTAGACATAAACCGCTTCAGTTCTGCCGACAGAGCATTCAGAGTGACAGCTTGGATTCTTCGCTACGTAAATAACTTGCGACGGACGGAAAAGACAAGTGGCCCACTCAGAACGCAAGAAATAAATGAGGCAGAACTCTACTTGCTTCGTCAAGAACAACGAGAACACTTCTCAAGAGAGGTTAGATCCACCCAGGAGAACACGAGACTTCCACGAGATTCTCCTCTTCGAGAACTTTCGCTCTTTATCGATAGTGACGGCCTTCTACGAGTGAAGGGACGGCTACAACACAGCTTGAAACCCTACGGGGAACGTCATCCGATAGTCCTCCCAAAAGCACAACTTTCCAGTTTGTTGGCAATACAATCACACCTTCGTGTGCTTCATGGTGGAGTGAGGGACACGTTAGTCCAACTAAAAGAAAGGTACTGGGTTGTCGGGGGACGGCAGTTGGTAAAACAAACGATCCGAAAGTGTTTGACTTGCCAGCGCTTTAACACACGCCCAGCACAACAAGTGACAGCGCCCCTTCCACCTGATCGGGTGACACGAGCTCCACCCTTTGCCATAACCGGAGTGGACTTCGCCGGCCCACTTTTCGTGAAGAGTTTAGGATCAGACGAGAAATCCTACATTGCACTATTTACTTGTGCTGTCACAAGAGGTGTACATCTGGAGATGGTCAGCGACATGTCCACGAAAACCTTCTTACTAGCCTTTCGTCGATTCATATCGCGAAGAGGCATACCACAAATCATCTATAGTGACAACGCACTTTCATTTAAGAAAGCTAATCGAGATCTGACATGCATCTGGGCTGTCATTAGAACGGAAGAAGTGCGGAACTTTTTTGCAAATGCAAGAATCGAATGGAAGTTTATTGTAGAGCGAGCTCCTTGGTGGGGAGGATTTTACGAAAGATTAGTTGGTTCGACAAAACAAGCATTGAAAAAGACCCTTGGCTCCAGCCGTCTCAATGCCGAAGAATTGACAACGACGTTAACTGAAATCGAAGCAGTCTTGAACTCTCGACCCTTGACCCACGTCTACGTCGAGTCTGGAGAGCCGGAAGCACTTTGTCCTGCTTTCTTCTTGACCGGAAAGCGAATGACTTCTCTGCCAAGCTTGCGACAGCAAGAAATAAGAGACATCTCTTGTGAAAATCTAAGAATTCTTTGGAAGGACAGGCAACGAGCACTGGACATGTTCTGGCGTAGATGGACAAAGGAATATCTAAACGATCTTCGCTCGACGTTGAACACCAGAGCGTCTGAGTGCAAAACGATTAAAGAAGGAGACATCGTGCTCTTGCGCGAAACCATGATACCACGTCAACTATGGAAGATGGGAAGAGTTATGCAAGTGTTCCCAGGACGTGACGGCAATGTAAGATCCTGCAAGTTAAAGCTTCCTGGAGGGAACATTGTCAAACGACCAATTCAACTTCTATACCCCTTGGAAATAACGCAATGAAATGACACTGTCATTTAGGGGGCAGTGTGTTGAAACCATAAAGTGCAAGAGAGACAATATTACCAAGCACCCATACAGGGAGAAGAAAAGAAAGTGAGCACGCCGAGATCAGGAGAAAAGAGGAAGAAGGGGCTCGGCTAAAACGTGCACGAAAGGACGGAACGATGGCGTCGTCACCTTGTGAGCGCATTCCTTTTCTTTGAGTGTCATTTACCTTTACTTTAGCAATTAAATGTTTAACTATCCGTTGTACGGTGTCGGCTCCCCTCTGTGAACGCAACAAGCTGTACACTTTAGGTATACACAGGCAAAAAGAACGGGAGAACCTCAACTACTCGCTTGTCTCAATAGACAATTGGTGTCAGAGATGGGGAATGCAAATGAACCTAGCAAAAACTGTATTCGTCAGAATAACAACCAAAAATCATTCTTAATTATACACATAAAATTAGAAATCATTTGTTAACAACAGCAGACCAGTTAAACTATTTAGGAGTGACATTAGATTCAAATTTAAAGTTGAAGCCACACATTGATCATTTGTATTGGAAGACTATGAAAAAGTCCTGATTTGTGAAGCGCAACTTAAAACATGCTCCGTACAGTGTAAAGCTTTCTGCAAATACAACTCAAGTTAGGCCAACTCTGAATTAGGCCTGTGCTGTGTGGGACGTACCCGTGTAGAAATAACCAGATTGATGTTAGAAAAATGTACAAAGAATGGCTGCCCGTTTTATTCTTTCAATGAATGGTCAAACTGAGTCAGTTGCTTCCATGCAGCAGGAACTAAAACTCTCATAATTGTCCTGTAGAACAAATTTTCCGACTTCTTTTCAAGCTTTCTCAAAACCAGATTAACATTGACACCCTCCCATATCTGCGACCACATTTACTAACTGGGCCTTTGCGAGGGATACACATTAGAAAATTTGAAATGCAACATGGGAACAACTACACTTATAATTACATTCATTTATTTATTTTTGTTACAATTGTTAAAAAATGGAACGAGCTGCCGGGTGATATTGTGAACATAAAAAAAAAAATTCCCGCCTGAAGAAAAGGCTGGAGAGTCGAACGTGCATTGAGCCCTAGCTTTATGTGTCTGCCGATCATTTTTCCCTTGTACATTATCAGGAAGTGTACCAAGTTCATTGTTACTTGTACTCGTGTACGTTGTGCGAATTTATTTTTCTGTGTATAATGTCCTTCGACTCCTGTAACTGTCAGGAACAGGAATAGCAGTATTAATAAATAAATAAACAGATAAACAAAAAATACTTTAACTGCGGGGCTTGATTCTGCTTTAGGTACTTTAGGACGTCAATATTGAGAGTAGTATTGTTTCATAATGAGAACAAAAGAGTCAAACGGGCGCGAAAGTGTCGCTCCCCGCGTGTATCCAACCCGGTCGCTGTACAGCGAGGGGAAACTGCATCAAAGCTGCCGTCTCGAGCATGTTCATGTAGGTTTGCACGAAAGGGTACCAATCAGCTTATGCGTATTCCAGGACCGGACAAACCAGTGTTTTAGTTATATGCGACCAGCTTAGTAGTGCAGTGCTTATGCGTACATAATAGGTCGTACGAATAGATGCCCCAGCACGGGTGCATCCAACGGGAACGGTGCCATAATGGTGTATTCAAACGGCGGACATGTCCCCGGAGAAGAGCCTACAAAATCGGTGACGCCATCTTTTTGCGGTCCAAAATCCGGCATGTTCCAGACGAAAAAAGCATGCGAAAACTCACGAGATGCTCCGATGACCGCAGGAACGTATCCGAGGACGAGTCCGCCGACCTGATGAATATTGTGTATCACGTGGGAAAACGTCATAAAATATGTCCGTGGACCTGTCCACGGTTATCAAGATTTGAAACCCGTTCAATCGTCGCTTTTTACTGGTCCGCCGTGGTCCGTACTAGGTCCGCAAACTCGGCTAACTCGAATCAATCGCTCGAAACTGCTCGCGCGACAACTGGATGCACAAGCCGTCTTCTTTTCTTTTCTACATTCCACTTTCATCGTTTGTTTATATGGCTACCCTAGTTACACGAGCGCCGTCAACTGTTATTGAGCCGCTAACGGCCATTGAGTTGAACTGAGCTCGCCCAGCTCAGTTAATTGGCTGTGGTTCGTCCCAACAGAGCTAAAGGTGGCGGCATCCACCGCATTGCCACCGCTTGCCAGTGCCAGCGGCGGCAATGTTCCGAATCTGGATGAGCATCGTACCGGCGTGCGGTCGTGTATCCCCACTGCGTGATGCATGTTGAAGACCCCAGGCTACCGGTTCTACTGCACTGGATAAATTGCTCATCTACAGCTGGGAGACAAGTCGTCCGTAAAGGCAGACCAAGTTCTAGGCTGTATAAACATACAACACAATTTTTCAGTGCCAGCGAAGCATTTACTAATGCGGAAGATTGGGGGAGGTATCTAGGAAGTGTCGTCGCAGCAAATACTGTCGGAAGAAATATTATTTGGGGACAGAGCTGCAGCTAGAACAATCACGGCATGTCGGAGAAGCCCACGCTCGGTGAGCGCGGCCACTGGGATGTCGGTGCCGATAGGACTTTCGTTATGTCTCTCCAGATTAAATTTGTGTTAAACGTTCTAATTATCATTTCTTTTCTCTAAAATTAAAAAAATAAGTTCATTATATTTTGTGGTAAACGTTGATATTAAATAAAAAGTGTGCCTACATTTCATTTGCAACAATTAAAAAAGTCATGTGATAGCAGTTTTAGTTTTGTCTCAGTTTCAACTAGGATCGAACGTTGGGGTTGTTGGGCTTGTACCGTGTAACACCTGGTAGCACCGGACAACTTAGCTGAGCTCGATGACAGTTAGAAGATGCCACCAATCGTTGGCTCAATGATCGTTGAAACGGCCCGTGTAACATGGATATTACTTGACTGTATTTTGTGGAATAGGATGAGGAAGCCAGCTGGGCGTAAGACGTGTTTTGTTCACCGTCCGAGAGCCAGCCGGACCAGTGGCACACACCATGTCTTCGATCGACAGGGTGCTCAGGCTGCTCGGTTACAAGCCCGACCGCAATTTAGGAGCCTTCAAGGCCCGCTTTTGCGAAGAGCGCCGCCCAGTCACCACCGGCGCCAACCTCTTGAGCCCCACAAGGGGCTGCTGGACTCCCTGCGTCTCTGGAAATTCATCCGGCTTGTCTGCAAGCTGAACGCGCATGAGCCGTCACCAGGCACTCGAAACCGGCCTGCTAGAAGTCAGCAGCCCATGAAGGGCCCACGATGACCACCATCGCGAAGACCGCTCTAGGCCTAACGCTCTTCAGCCTCTTCACTATTCCATCATTAACGTAATTTCACCTGCACCCAATCAACAAGCCCTCATCACTCCCAACGTCAAGCCGCACCATCGCACGCTCCATTTCAACATCGTCATGCCTCTTGCATATTATATCAGCATATAATAACCATTACGACTTTTTATACCCTTTTTTGTGATGCACCCCTCCGTTGTAGACCTCCGGTCTTTCTGCAACCACCCACTTCGGTTCACACTAGCTGACACCTTATTGAACCTGTAATGTTTATGTGCTATTTCTTGAATTGCTGCCTTCGTTCCTGCCGGATGTAAAGAAACTTTAAAAATGGGCGATGCTTTATAGCAAAATTCAGACATTGATCTTAACATTTAAATAGAGGAACAGACTTCGACGAAAACAAACACCAATTATAAATAGATTAAATACAGAAGGCAACAATAGTTATCTAAAGCACCATGCGATATTATAAAATGTAAGTATGCAATCTCATAGCCAGAAAAAAACAATATGAGTGCCAATACCACAACGCGAAATCATGTGGTCATTTATGGCAATCAAAAGTGGTAGTGAAACGTGGAATATACATTTTATTTCAGGAAAAAAGGTATATGTGCTTAGATATTTATTTCTATTTCAATTCATGAAAGGACCATTTGTCTCGCACTTTGAAAATGTTTATTTTGATTAAACTTCACTATAAATCAAACAGGCAAATGCTAACTGCGAAAAAGGTTCAATGAGTTCAAAAATAAAAAGCTGTGAAATCGTTTTGATTTTGTAGGTCGATAATGTCTGTTCCTAAACATTTTTATCGCTTGCTGAGCATTAGGACTTCGGCGGAATAGGATACACCGACCAACAGTCCTGCCATACATACACCGTATTTCGCATAACTCAAAGAAGGTGGCCTCCAAGTTCCATGTTGAAGTCGTGCTATCTGCACCGGATAAGTTGAAGAAGCTCTGTCCGAAGATCAACAACACGCAGATACTACATGCACAATGTGGAGTAAAACATCGACACAAATACGTGGACTGCAGCTGTGGTGTAATCTATGAGATACTGTTTACATGCGGGAAAGTTTATGTGGGACAGACTGGGCGATGTGTTAATGAACGTCTTAGAGAACATGCCCTTGCACTAAAGTCGTCACCAGCAGGACACCTCGCCGTGCATGTACGAGACTGTCACTGCTCGCCTTTGTTGAACAACACCAAAGTGCTGAGGCGTTACGGCGACAAACGAGCTAGAGAACTTTTCGAGGCGCAAACCATCATCGCGCGTGGGAACACCTGCATCAGCGCCCCTTCGGTGACCCTTTCACCAAAAGAACTACACTACCTTGAACTCCACCAGTAATGATCCATACGCCGCAAGAAGTGTGTAGTGTACATTAAGATAGAATTTTAACTTGTGTTTCACATTAGGTCCGACGAAGGGTTCACCATCTGCATGTTCTGGCTTATTTTCTGAGATTTTTTCTTATATCTTCTTCCTTTAGTACAGCGACCAAAGGAAGTCACGATTTTGGCGTTTTTCTTCTTCTTTTATCAAGACAACCTAGGGCGCGGTCGTAATTTTTGATGGGTTTTCCTCTTCCTTTTAATGTTAAAAATGCTTCACTTCCTTATTGTCTTTTTCTATTAAAACGTCAGTTGTGAGTAGCGCTCTGTCCTGTCCTACCTTTCTCTTCTCTTGTCGTTTGCGCTAATTTTATCTGATCATGTGTAACCAACTAGCCCAACAGATGATATTGTTGCAGATACATAGCTATTTATTTTCGGATGGTCTAGGTGACATTTAATTAGTTACACACTTCTATGTGACACCTAATAAAACGCCGTTCGTTTAATTATCAGTTGTGGTTCGCCATTTTTCTTTTAAAATTATCAATCACATAATCAAAAAATTTTGCCGTGAAGCTTTCGATAATTTTGTTGAAAGCGTCGGTGCGCAATTTCCATCGGGAGATACAGTATTTGCCTTTCATTTTCTTTCTACTTGGGCACTTCCCAGGCAAGCCTGATGGTTCAACAGTCAGTCCTGTTGCTTGGCATGATGTGTGAGACGTGTCAATGCAGGATTCTCTCGTATCAGTTACAACAAATCTCAACTTTGTCTCGCAGAATAGCTATAATGTAAAAAACAATCTTGAAAGATTGTCATGTTTTTTTAACTATCATAAGCCCTTCCCGTCAGCTATTCCACCAAGCCAAGAGCTAAATGCGTTTCTAAGTCGTCTCTAAGTTTTTATATTCACAAGGCAACGTTTATGATTGAACATGCTCATTCCAACTTTATCGCTTTGATGGAGCGTGACTCTGGTGCAAGAAGTGGCTTACGATTGCTCGCGTTAGCAGCTGCACTTGGCGTCGACTTGGCATTTCAGTAAAACGTGACCTAGCTAAGCGAACAGATGCCGAAATATGCAGAGCGTCGTCATGGCCGGGTTTAATGCCATCGGTGCTGCACAAAGCTATAACCATGCTAGACACCGCCAGCCTTGTTTCGCACATGAGTCAATGGGTTCCATCAATTGAAAGGCAGCGCGAACACTCGTCAACATAAAAGAAGGAGTGATCAAATCGCCATTGTGTTACCTCACGACACAAGGATTTTCAACTTCACGGTCGATTACTGTGCAGGCCCGGGAAGCACAGGCTGTTGCGCTCTACGAACTGGAGGCCGCGGTAGAACCTCAGCATACAGTACTCGTTCTCGGCAACTTGGCGAACTTTTTGGCCTTTTCCTGTTGTAGTTTAAAGATGCGTCGCTCTTTTTTCTTTTCCAAGCCGACGTTTTACCTTTTTGAAAGATGAGACAAATATAACCGGTCAAGTAGTACTGCGCGGTTCACATGAATCTGTCAGCGTTCAATGGTCTCGCCTGCCTTGTGAGGCCCGTACCGGCAGAAGCAGCCACTGCATTTCTTCGGCGAGACCAGAATTTGCACTTTATGCCGTTGCTTCGATACTGGTCGTATTGGAGGCACTGCGGTTGAAGAAATTCTTCTACGAATAAAATTAGAATGAACGCCGTTTTGTCACTGGGGCCTTTCATCTTTGTCTTCACTGGTAGATTGGCCAGACGCTGACAGGACGCAAATCGAGTGTCACGCGCGCTGTGCGGTGGTGCAGCGAAAGCTATAGGCGCAAGGTCACAACTTTGAGAGGTGCTGATCTTGTTTGGTAGCACCTGCAGCGAAAGCAGCAACCGAAGCTACGAGCTCGGACTCGCAGTCCTCACTTCGGTCCACGGTAACCATGGGATTTAGAGCCAGGTCCGCGGTTTGACCGCGGACATGCGGAATTCTCCGTAATAACGTCAAGGTCACGTGATACGCACATTTCTCTGGTCCGCGGACCTGGTTCCCTTAATTGATCTGCCGTTTGATTACACATAAGAGAGTAGTTTAAACACTTTTATGTCAAGTTAGACCATGGGTGCGCTTTTGGGGAACGAGAACTCTTTAAATTGTCATATTTTAGCGAACAAATGAAAGACGTTTACAACTTCCTCGTAACGCCGATTTAAAGCGCAGCTCTTGAGGGAGGAGGAGGGGAGGGTATGCCCCTCCTCCTCATCCATACCCTCTCCTCCTCCCCTCCTCTTTCTTTCACGCGCGAAACGCACGTCGTCACGCGACGTTTCGGCGCGGTACCGAAACGTCCTCGTGGTGCATTACGGGAAACGTATCATAATGCACCGCGGCGACGTTTCGGAATGGTGACGTTTTGGCACCGTGCCGAAACGTCACCGCGGTGCATTATGGGACGTTTCCCATAATGCACCGCACAGTTGCGCCGACGGCGACGCCGCTCAAGCCGGAAACATGCGCCTAAAAACTGCGCTCTAAAAAAAAAAAAAAAAAAAGAACAGCGTGGAGGGATTTTAATCCTTCCCTCGTTTTTTCTTCGTCCTGTTAACCCCCCCCCCCCTTTTCCGGTCTCCCTTCCCTAAATCGAATTTCAGACGGCTACCTAAGCAACGAAGAAACAAAAATTAAGTTGCTTCAGTTACGTCAGTCTAGCTAGGCTCATGCTCCGTTTCCATGCATGAAAGGAACAACAGGTTCACTTTGACGAAATTCCAATAGTTGGGAAAAAGGGAAGGAAATAAAGTGGGTTTAATAACCCACTTGAGGAGCTGCGAATTTTCGTGGTGGCCGGAATTCAGAAGAAGGTATGTGTTCGTATGGTTGTCCTTTTCCACACCCGCCTCCAGGAATATCACGAGAAAGCTACCCGCCGAAAATGAATGCAGCCATAGATGCAGCACATGCCATTGCGATAAGAAACATAAACTCAAACGTACGAGAAGGAAGGAAGAAAATTTTGAGGATTTTACATATTTATTAAGCTACGTCAAAACTGATTTCTTAACAGAGCAACGATGCTATCTCGCCTAAACGACCCTTTTCAAAATTTGATTGAGCAACATTGGCTGTCGCCATTGCTTGGACACGAAGCGTGTATTTTGATTCGAGGTCATGCCTAACGCTGCCCTCGTGTCCAACACATGCTCAGAGTATGCGAGCAAGCAATGACGAACAGGCGTTGGCGGTTTCAAAAGTGTCTATTTCTCTTGTTTCGGAGTCTTTGCGTTGTTGTGTTGAAAGGGTGTCGAAGCCTCCCCTTTTCCTCTTTCCGACCAGCACAAGCGCTGAGTCGACCTTTTCGTGTGTATATTATCTTCACCAATAAATCCTCCCTCTCCCTTTTTTCGTTTCTTGGTTTTAGTGTTTCTGAAGTTAAGAGTGTTTTTGAATTGAATTCAATTGAATTTCTAACCCACTCTTACAATGCAACATCTCATGCTAGCAATTTTATTACGTAGTAAATTAGACTTTTGAATGTGAGTCACCAGTAAATTGATCATGTACCAACTGCAGATATATCTGTGACAAGTATGTAGCGCCCCTTCCCGTCCACCCGTCGATGGCCGACAGGCTCGACGGGCAACATTAATCATCGCAATAATAAACACTGAGAAAAAAAATTACACCATCTTCCCGAGGGGAACCATGGGGTGATGCGGAGCATCGCGGATCGTAAATAATTTATTCCCTTCTTGACTGATTTCTTTTGGCCGGCCGGATTTGGGCTGCGGCGGACGCGAGCGGCCGAGAAACGCTAGCAAACGACAGCCGCAGAGTTGCGGGGAAAGCCCACCCCACTGGAAAGCCCTGGCGTGGCGCTGCGACCCGCGCGCCCAAAACTATCCTCCTTTCACTCCTCCGGGGGAACGCGCGCTACCGCTGCTTATAGACCTTTTCTGTGTACTCTCGCCCCCAGTCACCTAATAGGCGTATCCGGTATGGGCGACGAAAAAATAATCCAACGTTTCAACCTGCAAATAGTAAAAAAATAAAGGGGAGGCAAAACGAGAAAGTGTGACGGTTACGCTTATATCCTAAATACCTTCTATTGGCGTGGCAAAGGCAAAACAATGTTTTCGCCCATACTGGAAGTGACGTCAATTCAAGATGGCGGCGCACTTGCAGAAAAGGTCTATACACCAACTCATGTTTACAAACAAACCGGAGCGCCCGGAGCGCCCTAGCGGACACCACCGGCGCCGCGCATGCGCGATGGGGGTGTGGGCAACAAGCTCGCCGTCGCCCATAAACAAACCATTGAAATGCGATGTTACCGGCGTCAGTGTGAGTCCCCCTGCCCTTTATCGCTTTCGAATTGTTGATTCTACGTCTTCCTGGCAATGTCTGACTACATGAGCAGCGTCAGCGAAATTAACGAGGCTCGTTACACCGCAAAACTTCGCGTGAATAATCTGACATGCGGCGATTCATTCCGCGTGGACGCCGCAGAATGTACGCTAAAGCCTGATTCACATGATGAGATTTCGCTCGCAATTTTCCGTCGCGACGTCGCTCGGGCTGCAAAAGCGTGAACCGTAGCTGAGATGGTCGACGTCGATACTGAAAATCGCAAGCAGAATCGGACGAAGTGAATCGGGCATAACAAGTCGGTGATGGCCGCTGGTAACAATGATCAACATCTCCTTGTATCTACTGTTTACGTCGAGCCTGCTTACCAACCTTCAAACTTGAGTCTTTTGAGGCCTGCACTTACTTCTTATCGGTACTGGCCAACATTTGATCTACAGGCCGGTGTCGTCTAAAAGAGCAGACGACAAGCAGAAACGTTTGAAAGAGCAGACGACAGTTCGAACAATCAGACGGCCGTTCGAACTTCAAGACGCACTGAACGTAGTCCGCAGGTGGGCCGTACAACTTGACGGTTTTCCGGCGTCCATGTTGGAACAAAACAAACAAATCTGATGACCACAAGTATCCGTGAATTCAACCCAAAGTGCTTCCCGCCCAAGCAATTGTGGTCCGGCGGCGTCTGGTTTACCATTTTTACGGCACATATGCACGTTCTCGGACGAACCGAGAACATGAAAACTGATCTTCAAACCTTTCTCGACTCTTTTGGAACAGCCCCAGTCGCGGCGTTTTGACGAGAAGGCAGGTTTTCGTCTGGTTCCTTTCAAAACAACAGCAGGAATACACGTCTGGCATGGGCCCTTCCGCCCACAGCCTAGGGCCGGAAGTGCGTCCGACGCGCCACCACCGCGCCGTGACGTAACAGAGATGAGTTCGAGTACACGTCCTGCCGCGTTGTTCACCTCAAAGTGCACGGGGCTTCGTCCTGCACTCCCTGAAGTGTAACAGATCTGGAGCCCTAATCTGGACACTTGGCGGGAAAGTCGGCGAGAAATTTGGCGTCTACGATTGGCCGGCGCCAAGGTCAAGTGTGGCGTTGGCCAATCGCGGCCTCCAGATTTCTCGCCGTCGCTTTCGCCAAGCGTCCAGCTAAGACATCTGGCAGACCCTGGGGTTTGCTGGCGACGATGGAGGGACGGAGGAGAAGAGGATTACAGTCACAAAGAGGCGATTAGAAGATTGGTGGAAATTATCTAGGGAAAACTGAATGATGCAGAACTAACTAGCACAGCTGGGGACAGGCGGGACAGAGGAAAATTGGGACCCCCTCCCGCGTGGCTCCGGCCCAAAGTCTCAACCCTGTCCCCTAGTGGGTCCGGTGCTGGGGTAACGCCGACAAGGTTTGACCAGAGGAAAATTGGCGACTCCCTCGCCAGGGGGAAGAGGCGGGGGTGATGTTTTTAGTTTTTTTGCCCGATCCCCAAAGGTCATCCTGGTGATATCCCACACTACCTGGTGATAGTTAGGGGGTAGAGGGGGATCGGTGGCCGAGTGGGCTAAAGCGCACACCCAGCTCGACGCGCGTGGAGCGAAAAGCTCGCGCTGCAGAACCCAGGATCCTGGGCTCGAGCTCCACCTGCCCGTTTCGGATCTGGATGAGCATCGTACCGGCGTGCGGTCGTGTATCACTACTGCGTGGTGCACGTTAAAGACCCCAGGCTAGCGGTTGTACTGCACTGTCTAAATTGCTCATCTACAGCGAGTGACTCGTCGCAACTTTAAAATGGCTGACCAACTACACGCTGTGCAAATATCCCCACAACCCCAATTTTTTTAGGGGTAGAAAAATGGCTTAGAAGGGCGCGAGAGATTAAATGTTTGTCTTTCTTAGACTTAGGCTAGGTGGCGCAAGCTACCGCCCGCTACAAAGGGTATAGCCAGTAACATCCATCCAACATCCATCCAAACACCGAGGAGCGCACGCCGTCGCGGCGCACGCCGTCCCGGTCAGTCATCGTCCACCCTCACAACCAGGCTGCTAGTCGTCTCTTCTCGGCGGGTGCTTCGGCCCCCTTCGTCCATGTTCTCGAAGGATCTTGACAATATCCTGAATATTCGCTTAATTCGTCATTATCACATTTTTCCCTTCATTTATATTGTCACGAATGACAATTGATGAGGCGACGAATGACTGACGGAAACTAAGCGTTTAATGGGGCGAACTTGCGCCTGAAACAAAATGGAAGAAGTCTACACGCAGGCGTAGACTTCTTCCATCGAGCGCTGGGGCGAGATTGTACTTCGGACGACAACGCGGAGCACCTTTTGAACTCGCGTGGGTTTCTGGAACATTCGGCGTAGAACGTTCGACCCGAAGAACAGTCGGGACTCGATAACACTACAATATTCTCGAACTTACGGAGAGCATTAGATTGAAAGAACAAAATGGGGCGTCCGCTCCCAGGAATCGAACCTGGGGCCTCCGCGTGCAAGCCAACGGTAACCATTCGGCAGCGCCCTCGCTCGCTCGTAGACGCGCGTGGCATTACCCTCCCCCCCCCCCCCCCACACCGCCCCCTTTAAAAAAAGACGCATCGTCTCGATGCAACGTGCCAGGAAACACACCTGAGCAAAACATACAATAGAAATGGCAAGCTACGGAGGTTCGTAAAACACTGTCCTATCGAGCGTAGTATACGGCTTGAGGCGCACGATTTGAACGAAGTCAGGTCGTGAAGTGTTGGCGTGATGAAGTCGGTGTTCCGCCAGGCATCACCATGTAGTTCACATCCCCGAGTCGACGAAGTACCGGGCCCGAAATATCGTTTTAAGAGTTCCTCACTCAGACCACAGCGCCCTATTGGTATCCACAGATGAACATTGTCTCCAAGTTGGAAGTGGACGTCGCGGCGACGAAGTTGTATCGGCGAGCGTCAATATGTCTTGAAGTTGGAGTCTGGCGAGCTAGCGAACTAACGTTTAATATGAAGAACTTTTTCCCAAAACAAAATAGAAAAAGACTAGTATCGCAGGCGTCGATTGCGGCGCAACAGCAGGATCGAGCAATGGGGCGAGACTGACCTCGGACCGCCACGCGGAGCACCTTTTGTACACGCGTGGATTTCTGGAACATTCGGCGTAGAACGTTGGACGCGTAGAACATTCGTAAATCGATCACACGACAAGGTTCTCGAACTTTCGAAAGCGCTAAGTTGAAAGAACAAAAGAGGCGTCCGCTCCCAGGAATCTTACCCGGGTCTTCCGCGTGAAAGCCTAACACGGTAACCATTTGGTCACGCACTCGCTCGCTCGCTGACGCGTGTGGCGAGATAAAACAGCATCGCCATACAGTTCGTCGAGAGAACCCGTTTTCTTCGGGCACCGGTGAATATAAAACGCACCACAACAAAAGGCAAGTAAGTATACGTAGGTAGCGATATGTAGACTTGCAAGTGACCAACTGTCCGCGCGTGTAACCTTTGAGTCGCCGTCACACTGCTCATAGTCGTTCATCATGCAAAAAACAGGGTGTTCTTCTATGTTCTGCGCATGTCTAAAGACGTCATACGAAAATAAACAGGCCTCAGACAGTGCTGTGCAGACTGTGTTTTGCATGATGTATTCGCCAGCGTGTTATAGGTCTCCGCTAACTGTAGCTGAATTAGCGGTGATGAGTAACAGCACCAGGTCGTGTTTACCGTTTCAGTGTCGTGTCCTGCTGGCCCTCCCAAATCGGGGTCATCGCCGGGTCCTGGAAGCTGCTTCCCCGCGATCACGTTGGTAGAGCCACATCCTGGGAAGGCTCTTGCGCACCCAGAGAACCGGCCGTAATTAGATCGCAGCCCTTCCGGCTAGGGACGGGCTTGACGTTGGCTGGACTGCGTCTCTTATCCATCTGATAACAACAGGAATCTATTCCCTAGATAGCGAGTCTTATCTAGGCTCCTTTCACAATGACAATGCCTCCGCGTGTACCCATTTGCAAACACATGACCGTTTTGTTAGAGGCTGAATTGTTGATTTTCGTTTTTACATAGGGTTAAGTCTCGTTCCACACTTAAAACCGAGTAGGCCGACCAAGACGCAGGACCGGTTTTAAGCCTCTTGCGATGGCTCAGGACCGGATGCGCTACTGCGGAGCTGGTCCTAAGCCGTTGCCGGAGGCTTAAAAACATGTCTTGTATCATACCTCTCTCAGATTGGCACCTAAAAGGACCTTTACGCCAAAGGTCTTTAGGATTTTCAAATGACCTTTACGTTCTGCCGTGCCAGACAGCGCAAGTAAATGTAATTTGGACGATGTCTAAGTGATTGAAGTCTCGTAGTTCGTGAAACGCATAAATGACGTTCACGCCAGAAGAATAATATTTTGATGATATAAATAATTCTTTATTTTTTTCTTAGGCAAACAAAATATTAAAAAAGACAAAATGACGAGTTCAGTCGAGTGAATACAACAAAGTCCACTTTAAGCCCAAGCAAAGTGTTCTTTTTTTTTTGGCAATTAGCGGCAGCCCTGAGCTTCTTCCGCTCACTAGCCCTAACGTTGCTCAGTGCTCCCGCTCCTTTCCGTGCTTCTGCTACGCTTTTGCCCGGTTCAGTTCGGCGTCGTGCTCGCGCTTGAGTTTCATCGCACGCGTCGAGGGTCCTCCAGCCGATCCTCCCAAAGTCGTATCAGCGCCCAGGTCGCTCCATCCAATGGAAGCGCGGCGACCCCTTCCTAGTCGTGGACGCTCCTCCGTCGTTCGGCGTATCGCACGACGCGAGAGTAAGTTTCAGAAATGTGTATGTACAAAAAGTATTAGATATATATAGTAAAGTTAGCAATACACTATTAAAGGATGAGAAAATATAAAGTAGAGAAATAAAAGCTAGAAAACTGTGGTTATAAGGAAATTCGAGAGGAGGAAAACCGAAGTGCCGATGTGGACGATGCGAGCAGGCGAGCGGCGGGACGACAAGGCCTACTAGGTATAGCTGGGGCCGTGAGTACAGAAAACAATTAGTAGAGCGAGGTCTCTACGAAATATACGTGAAACAAGCTATTTTTTAATAATAGAAATATTTAAAAAGAAATTGATTTCAACTATTAGTACGATCTTTTATTTCAATTCGCTTCTGTAGTGTAGACCGCTGCTGACTAGAGTACACCTTTGGCAGTAGTAAAGGAGTTGCGGGAACTCAGGTTTACGAACGGCAAGCGGCCTTTACGCTAAATGCCATTTGAGTTGCTGTGTGGCACTGCCTAAATGACATTTACACTAAAGATGCTTTGCAGTAAATGTCCTTTTAGGTGCCCGTCTGACAGAGGTATCAGTCGGTCCTACTCGGTTGCAAGTGTGAGAACGGGCCTTTGCTGACATTTAATGCGCAGGCGAGCTGGAGGTAGATAATTAGGTAGAAACCCGGCGGCACGGGGGAAAAATGAACAGGACAACAACGTCTCAAATGGAGACGTTGTTTACCTAACCCCCCCCCCCCCCCCCCTCGTGTCTCCGGGTTTCTAAGTAATTATTACGGATGACGTAAGATTTTGAGCGGACCGGAAAATCGCACTGCATATGTCTAAAACGGTATATATTTTTCTTCGTGCAGTGGTATCGCGAAGCTGAAGATTCGCGCTATCGGCTGATTTACAACTCCTGTTCGAAGGCATGATAGGCTATACTTCGTTTTACCCTATGTCCAGACACAGCCTCTCTTTTTTCCCTTCACCGCTGTTAGAGCGAAAATGTTGAAACTGTTGAGCCTACCACTAGGTGGCTCTTATGTTTGAAAATGGTATATTGGTGAAACCAAGTGACATTCGGATAATCCGGGGGAAAGAAGCCAACGTTTTTGTGCGAGGAACAAACCAGTAAGTAAATCCGCAACATCAAGGTCAAATCTAATGGACCTTTTTCACATACCGACGGCACCAGGCGGTGGCTGCACGAACTAAAAATCGAGGAAGGGACCTACCTGCGCTACCAATCGATAATGGGAGCTACGCTACCAGTTTCTTCGTTCTCTGAGCAGCGGGCGTGCCCATAGAGTTATTACAATAAACGCTAGAGGCTCAGCTGGCGCTAGTGTGCTGTTGCATTTGAAGCAGACAGCAAGCAGTCTAAATTTGACTTCCGGTAATGTATTCCTATGGGAAAAAGCGAGTGCATTTTCTCTCTGCGCTCGATTATAAGAGCAAATATCACGAATAACTTGTACGTACTAGGCACATTGGAACATTTCTCAGTCACGCAGACGAAATAAATGGTCAGTTACGGCGTTTTTCTTTCAAATTCATCGCATTAAAAACGGTGCTAAAACGGCTTCGTACGTGCATTTTTGTGCACTGTCGGACACTGTTAGCGCGAACACGGCGTCGACGCTTTCCAACATGGGGGATATACGTGCCAAACGAACGAAGGACATGTAGAAAACCGAGAGAGACGGCAAGAACTACGCAGTAACACTGGATAAGTAATTCCTTGTGCTTGCAGACGATCAAAATAAATTGAAAGTCACGTAATATAGTCAGATTTGCAATAAATAAGTACTGTGAAGATGCTTGTTCTGGGTTCAAATGGTTCAAAGCATCACCCGCACGCTCCAAATCTTTGCAAATAAGGGGAGCCAGAGAGCAGGTGCCCGATAAAAACTGCCCGACATGGGAAATAATAAAAAGACATACCTTTCGTAGCTCACGTGCTTTATTTTTTGCGTTCGAATGTTTCTTTAACCGATCGTAAAGATGCGCACGACGGAGTCATTTTCACCCAATGACAGGACGGGCATATTAGCAATATATAAGCACCACCGAAATGCTAGCGAACCTGAACACACACTACATTCCTTTCGATCGTTAGTTTGCTTAGAATCGTCGCTCGTTTTCACATACCTTCCTTGAAACAGGGGTTTGGGCCTGAAATAGAGCGAAGTTTAACATCGCTCAGTGGTAAAGAAAAATGCTGTAACTAAAGCAATTACACTTTCACAATACCAATAAAGGTACATACTATCCGTTACAACCGATATGACAAAAGTTATTCGTGTTATTTTCCGGCGAAGAGACAAAATTCACGCGCGTTTTCCCATAGGAATACACAGGGAGGCTGGAAATGTAGACTGCATGCTGTCTGCTTCAATTTGCAACCGGAAGTCCCGTAGACACTAGCGCCAGCTGAGCCTCTAGCGTTTATTGTAATAACTCTATGGGCGTGCCCAACGCGACTTCCAAGTGGGGCATCCGTGGCGTCCACTTAAACGTCGTGTTATTCTTTCCGTCCGCTTTATTTTTTTGCGTAACACAATTATATGTATGCTGCAATTACGTTTTCTACTCGCTGATCTACAGCCTCCTTCCGAATTTCCTCGATTTTTGGTGCCAACTTCCGCCGCTTGGCATCGGGCGCCTCGCGCGTGCGCAGAACGCTTCTCGGAAAAGGTCCATTCCTCTATAGACGCGAAAATAGCTCTTGCTAGGATGCTGAGGTGGATAGTTAACAAAGCGCTCTTCGTACGCTTCTGGAAAAGAAACACTGCCGCCAAGTCCGATGAATGCGTCCCCCGTGCGATTTCCCATGGCGCTTGATCGGCCAATGGAACGTCGGAAGAAGGCTTCCACGCAAGCTTCGGACAGAACCGGTTGCGGAACGCCGGCTGCAATTCACTCGCTGGACGCCGTCGGGTTCGCGCCGCGCATGCGATGGTAGCGGTCCTGAGTGTGCCTAGATTTGAGAGTGCTTCGATCGGGGTCATGTTGTTTATGAGCCGCGTTTGCAATACAAGCTGCGAGGAGGAAGCGTCGATCGTCCGCCTCGCTCTGCCTCTTCGTTCGTGCTAGTCAGCTTACGCATGCGCGTCCAATCTGCGCGAGGAAAGCTCCCGAAATTCAATCCACTTTCATATCTATCATCTGCCCGAGTGTACGGCATCTGTATAGGCTCATGACGGCCGTTTGGTGGCTGTCGAAAAGGTTAGTTGAAGACAGGCGCCGGTGTGGATAACACTTAAATCGATGGATCTGGGAAAGTAGCGCCATTGCCTTCCCTACCTGCTAGCCGGACACAAACGGATATTAACATAGAGACGACATGAAACCTCGCAAGGCGATTGGCTAATCTGTATACGTTGCCATGGAAATCGCCATCTCGGTCCATTCAAATCTTCGAAGCTTCCAGAGGGTCGTTCTAAACCAGTCGCACCAAGATCACCATGGAGCATCATCGTACTGGAAGCGTTCCTGGCCAATATAAGCGTCTTTGGCACTGTCTATGAATCAACTTTTCAATCATGCCCATCTCCAGCGGAGCTCTTACAATTATATTGTTCTTCTTGCGCATTTCAATACAGTAAAGTGATATTTCAATGCCTCCAAGTACCGACACAGCATGTGGTGATGGTACGACGATAATACGCTTGTTTTGCCGGTGTGTGGATAGCAAAGTATCGGTATACAAGAACGTCTCCATAAAGCTACCCGTCACCAACGAATTTAGATCGGTTCACCAAGAACAGAGGGGTCAAGGAGGAATTGGTCATTTTACGGACCAAGGTGGCGACCATGCGGGGAGCTTGGCGCTACTTTACCAGGATCCAGTGACTTTAGATAACACCAAGCAGAGACATTCTAGACGTTAGTCCGCTAGTTTGTTGCTCGATGTCATCGTGATAAGACACGAGCCATTATGCGCTACGCATTTTAAGGTGTCATCTGCATTCTTGGAAGGCTCGCCTTCGGCACGCATCAGCAGCCGTTTAGCGTTTCAAGAAATGTCCTGCGAGCTTCCATTTTGAGCAACATGTTAGCACCGCTTAACGTTCTGCCAGTTGAGGTGTGCTAAGGGCGCGTAATTGGGGTGTGCTACTAACCAGGAAAGGCCATGACGAGTTCTGTGACCTGTGGGCATGTGAAAGACGTTGGCGCGGCCAAGGGCGTCCGAGGGCTGGGCCCGGCACTCGATTCCTGGGTCTGCTCAGATAAAGGTGTTTTTTGTTTCTGTCTAGCTTGCCTTGTTTTTGCAGGTGCGTGCACCGATTCCCAGAGAGCTGAGCGCTGCGTGTGCCCGGGTAGCTGACTATTTTCGCATTGCGGAAGAACTGGTGCTGATGAGGGTGTGGAGAGAGCTTCTGGCGCATTCTTATATGAGCCTTGGAGTTTCAGTTCTGAGTAAGTCGTTTTATTTAATTGCTTCGAGCGCTTTCCCGGCCGCAGAGAATACCTGTATATTTCCTCGAGCGTTTTTGACCGTTCCTTTGTGGCGTCTGCTTGAGCGCGAGACGCAACATTGTACGACAAGCAGCGAACTTGCAAACGAGCACTGGTTACGAGCGTGGCGTCCGTCTTCCTTTCGGATCCGCGCCTAAGAGATAAGTTGGCCGGCCCACAAGCCCCATCGAGAGTTTGCTCAGGTAAGCGCTTCGTACAGAGTTTTTGGTTGCCATCGAAACTCAAACGAATAGAAAAAAATCAGCAGAACCCATCCTTTGGGAATGATTATCTACGTTAATGCGAATAGCATCAAACGGTGCGGAGTTATGCGCGTTCGCCAGGTGGCCGGCACACTCTAGATACGCCAGCCCACTCTTGAGGCGATTCTAAATTTGCTGACACTTTCACAGCCCTGCGCACGATCTCCGCAGCCCAGCACGTGCGTTTGTGTCACTTAGGAAGGCGAGCAAAGCACGCGCCATACGCACAAACACTCAAAATGGTACCGACCAGACTTTCTGGCGTCTCAGCTAGTCTCAACCAACGGTACTTAAACGGTTGTTTATATCTGACATAGACGCGCTTGCAGCGCTGTCACAGCTGCTGGTGGCGCGCGTCCCATGCACGAGGGCTCATTCCGCCTCGCGAGGGTGAGCACGGCCGCTACATCACCCTCTCCCGAGCGCGGGAGAGGGTGAGCTAGGGGCAGTGCTAAGCCTCACGAGAGCGGAATGAGCCCTCGTGCATGGAACGCGCGCCGGTATGTGACAGCGCGAAGCGCGTCCTATGGTAAAGATATAAACAGGTGTTTAGAGTGCCTTGAATGACTGCCTTCATAGCTCTGTGGTTAGCGCGTCTGCCTGCTGATCAAAGGGTCCACGGTTCGAATCCCAGCCGGCGCCGGTCTCTTTTATTTATTTATCGACCCGCGGCGTAAGAGGTTAGATAGCCAGATAGATATATAGATAGATAGATAGATACATAGACGAAAAGTGCGTGAAGTATCCAAAGAATGCTATTCGCATTAAAAACCGCACGGCAAATAACACCACGTACGATACTGCCAGTGGCCGAATAAGTTAGATTTTTACCGCCATTAGCGCGCGAAAGATGAGACTGACATTCGAGTGACTCAATTCCACGGAACTTCCGAAAGGGGCTATCGCAAGAACCCTCCGTAATTTCAGTTGCTCGTCCCGTTAAATCTCGGCGCTCTGGCGATCCCAGGTTGTTTCCGCTCCCCGTCAACGAATCGGAAAAAGGTCCCGTTTTCGATCCGCCGGTCCGTGCCAGCGGCGAGGCGCACACGAGACGAACGACCTTGGCGAGGCGCAACCTTGGAGGACCAACGGAGAAACATCTCCGCCACTTTCTCTTTGGAGCGGGAAATCGCGGCGCTGCTCCCCCTGCAGCCATTAACATAACGGTACACGGGAGGCATCGGGCCCGGCTGCCCAGAGGCTTGCGCGCACCTTGGCCGCACGCCAGGGCCTTTGGGCAAACAATACCGTCTCTAGGCTTAAGTAGGTGTCGCGCTACGCTTCCTGCGCTCGTCCACGCAAGCTAGGATGGCTGCGAATACGAGTACTGCCCATTACGCCTCGTTCGAAAGAAAAACAACGCCCTCCGTGGCTCTGTTGCACGGCGTTTCATATGTGAAATATTTTTACGAGTAAATGTTCCACCTCTCTTTTTATTTTTTGCTTTTCTTCTTGTTACGCAGCGGTAAAAACAAGCATTTACGAATAGCAAGGCTACTCGCAATTACATCGTCGGAATAAATTAAAAAAGCACCCCCCCCCCCCCGCTTAAAAAAAAAGAACACAAAGGCAAGACACAAACGCAGTTATGTATCAAAAGTAATTGCGGAAAAACTCCGAGAGTAGCCTGGGGACAGGACAAACACGAACAGGTTGTTATGTCCGTCTTTTCTAGGTTAGAATTCCTGTTCGTACTGTCCCCCATTTCTTACCCCAGTCTGGTTATTTTTTTCTTGTAGTAATTATGGTCAATTTAGACCAGCTCGTTTGCACACTTACTTTATATTACTGAAACGTTTCGGATCCGGTGGTCCCTTCGTTGATTTAGATTGCAGAAGCTCTACCGGATGCGACACACTGCAGTATCTTTGCTCCCACGAGAATCTCCGACGAAATGATCGTGTACGCTTTGCTAACGCTTAGACGCGGTGTTTCACGAACAAACTAAGTATAACAATGAAAATTCGCTTGAAAAAAAAAAAAAACGATTCCTTCGGAATAATGCCGTGGACCACGAAGGACATCACAATGTGAATGAAAAGTGATCATGAGCAAATGAGTTACCTCAGATCTACTAAATATTTTTGTTCAATGGTCGCCCAATCTGGACAACAGGCTACAAGTATAATATTAGATATTGCTTGCCCGTTGTCCAAATGTGCTACGCGAGTCTCAACACAGCGCTATGTATATTATTGACTTGTTTATACCGCTAACCCTTTCGGGGTCTGTCACAGGAGCGTAACGATATACCGGGCGTTCGCGAGAAAACCAAACCCTCTGTTTCCAACGGGAAAAATAATCTAGACATCGCGAATAGCTCCAACTCCATCAGAACGTAGCCCCAGCCGTTCGAGCAAGATGCCAAAGTTTCAGAAGCAACGGTTATCTTAATCCTAAGTTATAAGCGAGTTATTGAAAATTTCATTGGAAAAATGACGGCCGTATAAGCTCTCGAATAGAGGGAGCTCAATGGCGCCAGAAAGCGAAAATGGGCGAAAATGGGCCCCCATTTCCCCATTGAAAATGTCAGAAAATCACTCATAACTTTTTAATAAATTACAGTTGGTGCTGAAACTTTAGGAAACTTGCTCGAACGGCTTAGGCTACATTCTGACGGAATTCGAGTTCTCCGCGATATATTTTATTTTTGCGCTGCAAAAAACAGGGTTAGGTTTTTTCGCGGACACCCTGTACATCAATACACAACAAAAATGATGTCATTTCCAACACGCCACATATCAAAAACACACACACACACACATATATATATATAAACTATGCCTCAACACTTCGTGGTATAAAAAAAAAAGAAAACAGCAAATGCAAGCCAGGATTACGTTCTACATCTATATTTTCTTTATCTTCGTCTAAATATTTCTGCAGTAATTTTTATAAATAAAAAAATGGCTGTCGTTGAACTTTCTGAATGGTGTCAAAAACCAGATTTCAGCAATAACCTTTTCCCCCTGAACTAGCAAAGTTTAAAAAGTTGTCGTTTTTTTGTTTCTTTTTTATCAGTAGAACAGTACGGAGCCCACGTTCTTTAATTTTGTTTAAGTAACGCTTATTTAGCTTAAAGTACAGCCAAATAAATACAAACAATCTGCTCGTCGCCCCTGAATTTAGGGTTAGAAGCTCGTCCACGCCATCATTCGGGACAGCAGGCGGGCAGTAGGGATTACCAAGATATAAGCACTTCCAGACGTCGGCGTCTGAGCAGGCTCGGAAGTAATCCTTTACAAGTAACCAAATTTTGAGGAAGGTGTTACTTTTTTTAGTAATTTTGATATTATAATCAATTAATTTTCTAGAAATTTAATTTCTAACGTAATTTAATTAATTTTTCGGTATTCGATCACCACGAGCTACTTGTTACGTTTTTTTTTATTATTTAAATTTTTAATCAAAATTTCGGGCAAAATTATATAAATATCGGCACGAATGACACGTGATGAGGCGACGAATGACTGAAGGAAACTAAATGTTTAATGGGGCGAACTTGCATCGAACACAAAACAGAAAAAGGCTAGCGTCGCAGGCGTCGATGCCGGCTGGGGCAAGACTGACTCCGTACGATGCGGCTTCTTTTGAACCTTCCCTGGGGCCTAGAATATTCTGCTCTTGGTACTTCTCGAACTATACATTCTGAACATGAACAAGCTGTACAGCTCTCCAACCTTCTCGAATCTTCGACTTACATAAACATGGTAAAAAGACATGCAGTCACGTCTTTTTACCATGTTTTCCATGGATTGCAAGACTGACTCCGTAACGATGCGGCTTCTTTTGAACCTTCCCTGGGGCCTAGAATATTCTGCCTTGGTACTTCTCGAACTATACATTCTGAACATGAACAAGCTGTACAGCTCTCCAACCTTCTCGAATCTTCGACTTACATAAACATGGGAAAAAGACATGCAGTCACGTCTTTTTACCATGTTTACCATGGATTGCAAGACTGACTCCGTACGATGCGGCTTCTTTTGAACCTTCCTGGGGCCTAGAATATTCTGCCTTGGTACTTCTCGAACTATACATTCTGAACATGAACAAGCTGTACAGCTCTCCAACCTTCTCGAATCTTCGACTTACATAAACATGGGAAAAGACATGCAGTCACGTCTTTTTACCATGTTTACCATGGATTGCAAGACTGACTCCGTACGATGCGGCTTCTTTTGAAGACTTCCCTGGGGCCTAGAATATTCTGCCTTGGTACTTCTCGAACTATACATTCTGAACATGAACAAGCTGTACAGCTCTCCAACCTTCTCGAATCTTCGACTTACATAAACATGGGAAAGACATGCAGTCACGTCTTTTTACCATGTTTTACCATGGATTGCAAGACTGACTCCGTACGATGCGGCTTCTTTTGAACCTTCCCTGGGGCCTAGAATATTCTGCCTTGGTACTTCTCGAACTATACATTCTGAACATGAACAAGCTGTACAGCTCTCCAACCTTCTCGAATCTTCGACTTACATAAACATGGGAAAAAGACGTGCAGTCACGTCTTTTTACCATGTTAGCCATGGATCGCAAGACTGACTCCGTACGATGCGGCTTCTTTTAAACCTTCCCTGGGGCCTAGAATATTCTGCCTTGGTACTCCTCGAACTATACATTCTGATTATGAACAAGCTGTACAGCTCTCCAACCTTCTCGAATCTTGGACTTACATAAACATGGGAAAAAGACATGCAGTCACGTCTTTTTACCATGTTTACCATGGATTGCAATCGAAAACTCCTGACGGGATCTCAAAAAAAAAAGGGAAGGTGAGGTAGGTGAGAAAAAAAAACTGCAAAATTGTTCTCGGGAAGTTCGTGCGATCCAATCCCAGCCCGCCCCCAGATTACAGAACCGCAAAGACGGGAATAAAGACATAAGCAACACCCTAAAAGCAAGCTCAAAGTCGCGCCTTAAAAAAATATAAAAACAGTAGCCACCGCGGCTGTGTGTGCACCGAAGCCTGTGGGGTGTGTGGGGCGGATTTAGAGGGGGTCCGGATGTCCTGACTCCCCTCTTGATTTCTCCATGTGTAAAATTTAGGGCGTAAAACGAAGGAGAGGGGGAGGGGATCTTAAACACATCCCGTATGGAAATCTTATATCTGGGCCATATCTGGCCATATCAAACAGTATATGATTATATACGGCGTATATACAGACTTATCTGGCGTATATACAGACTGATATAGCGTATATACGGACTTATCTGGCGTATATACAGACTTATCTGGCGTATATACAGCCTGATATGGCGTATACACTGGACTTATCTGGCGTATACACAGCCTTATCTGGCGTATATACAGCTTCATCTGGCGGCCGGTTTCAATATATTAAAAGTTAAAAAAAGCTAAAAAATTACTTTGTTAGCAAAATGTGAATGACTCATTGTTCGCAATCTAAATATTAGCACAAATAATCCCAAACTTCAGCTTTGGCAAGCTTAAGTTCGAGATTATTTGTGCTAATTTTTACGAGGAGTTCAATGTAGACTTAATTATTTTGAAGTGTTAACATTACGCAGGAATAGACAATTTGCAAATTCCCCAAGCACCTCGGCCCGTACTCGAGGAATCATGGGGACGGTGTTTCTTCAGCTGCCTAGTGATCGGAAATTTCGACCAATTTTATGGTTACACAGTTTTGAGTGTAATTCGGAGTCACCCTGAACAAGTGTCCTATTGAACCCAAGTACCTGTCATATCACTTTTAACATTTTTCGCCAATGTCAGTACTGTGCATTCTGTTCAACCTTCAACCTGGATGAGCTGCAGACATATCTCTTACATTATATCGTTCTCGTAGAGCTTCAAAGACGCTGATAATAAGTTAGAAACGCTCAAAATTCTAGAAACAGCTCCTCCTGAATCCGAGTTAAATCCCGGTTTTCGTTGTTGCGCTTTTCGGCTTTTAAGTAATTCCTGCTAAAACAACAATCACGAGAATGATAATATTGTAAGAGATTTCGGGCGCCTCAGTCTGGTTGAAGGTTGGACAGAATGCACAGTATCATAAACGTTTCCATTGACGAGAAATTTTAAAAGTAATATGACAGGTCCTTGAGCCCTATGGGATGCTTGTTCAGGGTGACTACGAATTACACTCAGAACTGTGTAACCATGGAATTGGTCAAAACCCGCGATCGCTAGGAGCTGAAGGATCACCGTTCCTATAATTCCTCGAGTGCGGGCCGGGGCACTGGGAGAATTGTAGATAATAAAAAGATATAAAGTGCTGATATCAGGCTTGTGTCCTTTTGATATGCCTGGCCAGGTCTGTAATTTCTTACTTAGCCAGATCTGGTATTTCCATTACCTGGCCAGGGATATCAGGCTATATCTGGCATTATGAGCATAGAGTAATATACACAAGGTAAAGAGCGGACACTGCCATAGGCCCCAGCGGCCCAGATAGACGAGTGACAGGGAGCGCTCCTAGCGGGCGGCATTAAGCATAATCTCATTCCGGTTCCGGTCAAGTTAGTTTCGGTTTCGGTTTGAACGTTTCTGCTCCGGTTCTCCGGTACCCTTCTCTCTCTCCTTCCCTCCTCGCTTGGCTCTCGGGAGCTCCGCGACTCCCGAAGCCGCTGCTTTTTTTGTGTGTTTTTTTTTCCTAATATTGACGCACTTTTATTTTAATTTTTACGATAGAATCCGTGCAAAATGTGCCAAACAATATTTCAACTTACTTCACAAAACAGAGGTGTATTTCTTGTTCCTTTCCTATTGTAAAACATCGAAGTTACACAATCGCCACATGGACTGCTGGCTGGTGGAGCATTTTGGGGTCAACAACAGTAAGTGGTTCGAAAACATTTTATTGGACCACATTCATGTATACATGATTTACTTCAGAAGCTCTGTATGTTTTATACGAAACAGATACTCACAAAAATAAATTAATATGAAGGAGTTCGGCATATCGTACACTTCGTAATAGATTCTTAGCAGAACCAAGTTAACAAAAACTTTCCACAGAGAACATGCTGAATGATCCATTCGCTTTCACGCCGACTCGGGCACGGGAAGTAAGTCCAGAAGTAAATAAGACATCGCTATCATTACCAGTCATAAGAGTATAATAAGAGTCCAAAGCACACAGCGGATAGTACAAATTCCCAATTTTCGGCTAATATAAAAAAACGCCATTTTGCATAGCCTCAAACTCACTGCGGGCAAGCTATTACCAAACAGTGATAGCTCTATTCGAAATCTGACAAGATTCAACGTCCCTAAACATTCCCCGAAATTGTTCAGGAAAGAAGTATGGCTTCAGAAAAAGCGGCTAAAAGACTATGGACAGTGGATACAAAAGTGGATACATTTTCTTTCGAATATTTTGAGCCTCTATACACTATTTTCTATAGAAATTCTGTAGAAAGTGAATAAATATTTTGTTAGGGAGCCGTGATACAGATTTGCTGGAAAAAGGGGAAACAAATCTTTGGAGTGCAAGCAGCACCGCCCAATTAATAAGCGCTTTCTGTTTTTGGTTTGGCAACCGCCTCCGTTAATACACTATTAACAGTTAAACCTGTCTAGTTGCTTACCAGCCACTGAAGAGTGCAACCGAACTTTGTCCAAATACCGGTTAAGTAATCGAACATGCAAACACAAGCGTAAACCGGTTAAGTAATCGAACACACAAACAGAACATTTTAAAAACCTTTTGTGGCACTCCTCTGAGCAAAGGCTAAAACCACCCAGACCCTCAAAGTGTGCGATACAAGGCGGCATACACTCCTCGAACATGTGCCACATTCTCTATTATAGGAAGAAAGTGATTTTCTAGTTGCTGAATGAAATTAAAGGCAGCCTAGCTGTGATGGTACTACTAAGTTCCCGAAGAGTTTTCCTGGCACGTGGTATGCTTTAAGCACAAGAAAGTACTGGTGAGGCCTGGTCAAGTTATCAGACTCATCCCATAGCAGCTGAGAACAGCCAGAGCTGTGGGTTGTTTGTTCAAGCACAAGCTTGATCAAATAGCCCCAAACGTAATAAGTGGACGAGTCATCAATTACGTTAGACCTGATGTCTGATGCCAGCTCAGAAATATCCTCTAGTGGCGGGAAGTTATCAATTGGAAGACATCCCACAATGTCTGAAATTGAACTTTCATGGTGCGAAGATATTGGCAACTCCTTGAGGAGGTCAGCCTTGTCATCCTCTACGTCTTCATTGTTCGACAGTTTGAACAGTTTCTTTATCCCTATGTGTTTTAGTCTTAAGGTGAACTGATGCACATTTGGGTTTGTGTTGCAGCCCAGCATTTGTCGTATATAGCTCCAAAAGTTTCTCAAGTGGGTCTTGCTGCAGGCGTCGTGTAAGTAAGAACTTAAAGTCATGGCTGTTTGAAAGCTCATCCGAGCACGACAACACTCTTGTAGTAACTGACATCTTACGATGGCTTGAGAGCTGCGTCCTACATTGACTGTCATAGCTTGAAATCATACCGAGTCAGCTGCTGAAGCAAATAATGTATTCAGATACAACATTAGAGTGGCATGACGTCAATTCTTCATGACCCTGTCTTCGTATGAATCGTGAGCTATCTAGACAGATCAGATAAAGTACGCTAGATGCATACTTCGTGTAACGCCACGAAGTGCTAGAGCAGCAGCTACTTCAGTGAGGAGCAGTGTGACCTCGCGTACTGAGCAGGCAAGGCTACAGACGACGCTGCGACCGCAGGGGCTGACGTCGACACGTGCCAGCGTTCTCATGCTACGATGAGTCAGCTACTGTTGTGCGATGACGATTGCGGACAGCCATGGCTCATTCGTAACACTTACACGGTGTACGCCATCAGCTATGATGCACGATGCGATGCGTGCTAAAGACGCTATCAGTAACTGTCAATGAGAGCCGACTCTAGCTGTCCGCTGATCGTCATACACTCATGCACAGTCGCACCTCGGGCGTTCCGTGACAGGAGTCAGCATGACCAGCGCTCGCCAGCTCATACCTCGGCTAGTCACGGTCATCGAGCAACCAGATCGTCATGTCAGTCGATCATTTCGTGCTTGCAGTGCAGTTTCATCGGTGCCGACAACTTCTGAAGCTCAAGCGAAGTACGGAGCAAGAAGAGCTGTCGTTAAATGTCGGCTACGTTCAGTGCGCTCAGTCTTCGATCAGATAAGATCAGTAAACAGTTGTTCATGACGCGCCTTTACTATGAACTGAGCACATTTGGGCTCGTGTTGCAGCCCAGCATTTGTCGTATATAGATCCAAGAAGTTTCTCAAGTGGGTCTTGCTGCATGCGTCTGCAGTAGAACTTAAAGTCATGGCTGTTTGAAAGCTCATCCCAGAGCATGGGGACACTTTTCATAGTAACTTGCCACCCTATGGTGGCTTGTGGCTGCCTCCTACTTTGGAACTGCCATGCTGAAATCCATCCGAGTTGCTGGTGAAGGAAATCGAGTATTTCAGATTCTCCCTTCAGAATGGCATGACGCAACTTCTGCCCTGTCTTCTTGAATTGTGAGCTATTTAGACAATCAAAACGTATGTACATACTATCACAGAAATAGGCTGTAGCCATGGGTGCCTCAGGAAGCTCCTTGGCATAAACAAGGGATATGATTGCAAGAAAGAGTGAGGCACTCAGTACCTGTGCGGCACGATTTACTTCCATGTTACTGAAAGATTTTTTGAAAAATGTGTCTCTCAGTAAGTTTCGGAGCCAATTGCAAGCTCATCTCATGGGTAGAACGATAAAGTTCAACAATATGGGACCACTCAATGACCTCATTTTTAATGCAAAGTTTGTGTGCTTGGAGATTCCTCTTGGTTGTTTTGGGGAGGTGCGGAACATCAAAGATAAAGTAAACATATTCGTTGTCAACTTAAAAACAATGGCTTATCAACACACAAACTGTTGGTTGGCCAAGCTTACGTTTGAAGCCCCTAATCACAGACCACAGCCTTTACTGTGAAGCCAACAGTCTTAAGCTCCCGAATGAGAGAACTGAGGAGACTGCGTTTAACAGAAGACGTTGTTGGAGTGTGCAAAACAGCAGGCACGTAGTCAGGGGGGGGGGGGGGGCATGGGGCGCCTGGCCCTCCCCCCCCCCGAAATCTTCCATTTTGCTGGGGCCTCCTCTCCCCCTCCCCCTCATACAGCATTTTGTCATGAGCGCCCCCCCCCCCCCTCCCCGAAACAAAATCTTGGCTACGTGCCTGCCCAAGAGTGTATGCAAGGCGCTAAGCCCACCCCACCTCCTGGAAATTCCAGAGAGCACAACAACCAAGGCTCTATCTGCAATGTTAGAGATTCGTTCAACACCGTCATCTGTAAATCCATGGACAATGTCGTGTGCAGGGTCGTGAGTTAAGTTCTTTTTAAAACAATTTCATCGAAAATCAAGATGCACACACGATCAAGTGCAGCCCGACAGCCCGGCGGAAACAACAGCGCGAGAAAGTCAAACCGATCGGCTCCACAAATTCCCGCCGAGCATGCGAGCACGCGGGCGGTCATGCGTCACCTTGATTGATGCAAAGTCGACCGAACATGATGCAGCAGAAAGCAAAGACGGACGGCATGCAGGGCACGGACGAACGACGCACGGACGAACGACGCACGGACGAGCAGAGGCCTTGCAGAATGATGCAGAGGCGAAGGCGTGCAGGCAGGCAGGCCATGGCAGGCGCCATTCATCACGTGGTTTTTGTGACGTATTTGATTAACACTATTTAGTCGTTTTAAGTACTTTAAATAATTTTAAATCATAACAATTTAAAAAATAAATACTTCTCGGAGAGAGAGCTCTAATTAATATTAACCAAATTAGAGAAAAGCGCCACGTAGCGGAGGGCATTAAACGCACTATCTGGGCCGCGATTCGGCTTTAGTGTCCTCTCTTTACGTTTACTATATTACTCTATGTTATGAGTCTCATATCTGGCAGATATACCATATCAGGTTATATGTGGCCAATTTTTGATATGGCCATATCTGAAATCTTCAGATCTGGCCAGATATATGTTTTTTGTAAGGGATGGTACGCTGACCAACACCTGACCCTCCCCCCCCCCCCCCCCAGGAAATGCCTGCATCCGCCCCCTGGGGTGTCAACCTTCCCACCCCTTTTTGCTTGTTTGCGTTTTGTGCGTGAGATGAGTCGGGGTCGCTCTAAGTTCTGAAAAAGGGGCTTTACGGGACAAAAGGCCAGATGTACAGTTCTAAAAACAATTTGAGAATTCCAGTGTCTTGTGACATCATTGCGAGGCATTCTTCTTCTATTTCATTGTTACACGGCGAAGAAAACATGTCGTTTCCTTCCCTTGAAGAAGGCTCGAGTTTTCCTGCTTTCTGGTAAAGTGAAGAGGAACACCAGAGCCCTAGTTCAACCTACAAGCAAACCTAATGTCGTCTTGGAGAACGGTACTCACAATAGTCACCACGTCCGCTGATGAGTATTCCGCGCTTTTTTTTTTCGTTTCCGTCCCTTAGCTTTGTTTTGTAGGAAGAACCTGGCGTTCTCGTCGCCTTAGCACGGTGTAGCCCTTGGCATAACCTGTCCTTCTCTCAACCCTCTTATTCTCCTCGTACTTATGTAGAAAAGTGTTATCTACATAGAGCTTTTTCGTCTGTTAAATGTTCTTTACCGAGGTCCTGCCTCTAGCTCGCAGATCCACGGCTACAAAAAACGCAAGGGTTCCAGCAGTGCGCATTCAACATATCTCTTGCACTACCACCATGGCCGTCATTAAATCCTATGTTCAAGCTTCAAGGCACCGAACTGAGAATTTGAGTTTTAGTGCCTACTCTGCCTTTCGGACCGAAAGTTTCTTTCATCTGTCTAATCCACGAAAGGTAAGCGTTTTTTTTTAATTATTATTTGTTTGTGAAAACCAGTGTTTGCAAGAATTTAGGATTTTTTGTGTGGTTGATAATTTGGCGATTACATCGCAGCTTCACACTCGCAATATTGCCTTTGGTCATCTTTTTCGTCCATGTGTATTAGCTGACATGCAGCGTAAAGTGCGCTTCGAACAGTTTCTCAGGAAGTTTGAGTAAATTGTATTTCCGTAAAAAGATATTAGTATCGACAGCTTATAATGTTACTTCCAAGCATAGCATAAGTAGTGCGACAGGAGCGACGCGGGCCTGCGAAAACAATTCGGTAAAATATTTGATCTTCTCAAACGTACAAACCCAAACCGCCTTAAAAAAAAAAAAAACACGTTTGTGGGTTTATGAAATATACCGCGTGCAAATTAGTTTATTGAAGAGACCATGAAAGGATCTTGGGTTCGAATATTGCTAACTGAATACTGCCTAGTGGGACAAAGCAGCCTAGCAGACGAGGAGCTATAGACACGATTTCTGCCGTGAAATCCGTAAAAGTACTTAGGCCTGGTTCACACTTACAGCTAATCTGCTGCCGTCGAAAGCGGAATCGGTCGCGGCAATTGCACAGTGGACGCTACGCTCGAAGACGAGGCCGAATTCTTGCAGGATTCGCCCGCCGATTCCGCAAGTGTGAACTAGGCCTAAGAGCAGTACATCTTTATTCACTTCTTCGCGAATTTTGTTTGTTTCATATCGCGACGATCCGCAGTGCTTCACGCACGTGAGCCGAAATCAACTCTCGAATTCGATACGAGGCACGAGTCTGTCACGCGGTGATTTTTGACAATGATAACTCTAAATTCACTGTTTTTTTATATCTTTGTTTGTAAATATTTTTTCGCATTTCTTTTTCTTCTCCGTAAATATATTTTAATTTTTGATTTTCCAAACTGCCTGGCTTGTTCTGTTCTCTTTCTTTCCCGGGCAGTCGTGACAGAGTCACACAGACTGCGCTCGGTAACAAATTCAATTATCACCGAATATTTTGGTTCGCGTTCGGGGCCAAATACCGCAGTGACAAAAACCAAAGAACAAATATTCGTGGACAAGTTGAGCTGTCATGCCCCTATTGGTTCACGTCAGGTGTGGGGAAGACACACATAGATTAGTTGATATCTACAGACACAATACAAGTTATTTATCAGCCCATACGAAGATACCTAGTGCAAATCGCGTCTTTGCGTGTCTTTCTTGACGTAATTAAGAAATGATCAGGTAAAAACCAAGAAAGTATCGATTACTTTTTACAGCCAGTAATTCGTAACGGTAATTCGTTATTTTACGGGTCAAGTAATTGAACTTACAATTTGATAATGTTGGCAAGTAACGCGCACAAGTCTCGACTGCGAGACTGCTGAAATATCTTAGGTTCAAGAAACAAATAAAATTGGTTAGAATACCCGTTTTTGCCTCAAAAACCGTTGTAAAAAAAAAAAAGAAAATTCCGTTTTCTCGCGAAGCATGATTAATTTCCCCCTTTATGCGAAGGTATATGTGGCTGCATCTTAGAATTAAATATGTTATGTTATCAAAACATACACTTTGAAACCGCCGAAAGCATCGCTTCTTGCTCCGACAACCAAATATTTTAAGAACTAATTCGCTCGGCGTATGAGCAATGCGCAAAACTTCCTCTTTTTCTTGAGGTGACAACGAGTGTAACAAACAGTAACGCTGAAACCGTCCCGCTACAGAGACTCACAGCCAAATTACATTGTAGTACTACGTTTGCAAGTTGTGTGGGTTTTTGAGCCGCTGAATATTAGCCTCTCTTCGATAATGCAGGTACTTTCTGGTCGGTATAGCTCACAAAATAAACACCGCCCCTCTCCAAGCTCCTCGTGTGCGTACATGACATGGGTGTTTTGTTAATAAGGCATATATGTTTTTTCCTGCTTGATCAATTTAGATTAAACTTCAGTTGCAAGTGAGCTCTGTGGTTTGTATGTCTTCTTTTACAAGTCCTCGTCTTTCTAGCGCTTTTAATCTTCACAATGTATGACCAACTAGCCCAAGAGGTGATGCCCTTATCCATCAAACCTGCTGATACAGGCGATAAAAGAAAAACGCAGTGCGCGTAAGAAACGTGGTTACGACGTGCTTCAAATGGGCAAACCAAGATACCGGAAAGAACAAGAGAAACTGGATGGTAACGCTGGTCCACGCGCCATATTATTCTTTGAACATTGTCATCACCCGCATCACCATTCTTAGTATCCTGCTTTGTGTCTTTTAACTATGTTAAAATTCCTTTGAGTCCGCGATGTACATTTGCGTAGTGTTGTCAGTGACAACTATTGCATAGTCCGCATTAGTTTTATCATTCTCATTAGTCTTTTGCGCTCCGCGAATGTGCCAAAGTTCATATGCGCTTTGATTTACGTCTGGTTGAGTTTTCTTGGTCACAATCGCTATGTAATGTCCTTCTTTTTATATACTAAATTTAAAATTCAAATGTATGTATTTATTCACCTGGGTTTTCCTCGTTTATAATTGCTCTTCTTTCTCGTCCCTTGAGAGTGCAGCAAATCCCTAATCCTTCCCCTTAGGAAACAAGATTGGAAACCCCTGCTCTATTTAAGGACACACACACGTATAGTGGCACAGATGTGTTCTTTAAAAAACGAAAAGCAATTAAATAATCAAAAAATCAATAAAAAAGCAATCAATTGTTTAAGTTTTCACTATGTACAATATCTTATAAAAATAACTAATTAACAAATATTAAAGGATGACTTTTTCTACTTTTACTCAAAATATCTATATATACTTCATTCAAATATTAAAAAAGGGGTACTATAAATTTCAACATCTGAGTACCATAGTTCGTTCTGGAGTGCGGCATTAAATACGTGTTTGCACAGCAAGTGTTATAGACCGCCTCCCTAATCATAAAGCTGGAAATTGATGTCAATATATTTTCATTATGACTAGTAGACCTTTGGTACACGAGAAGAAGTGATTTGGAATTTGTACAATAATAAGCTTATTAGATACGGGTCGTTAATCGGTATCGTATGCAGTGTGACACATTATACTGACTGTTGTTTTTGTAAAATAATCATTCCATTAGTATTAGTGAGATCGTACTTCTTCATGCTAAAAAATAGTTATACTGAGAGTAAAAAAAATGTAATTATAAATAAGAAGCACAATGAAAGGCTGAATATATGGTGATATTTGGACATAATACCTACAAATCTTGAGAGTTTCTGACATGTATTTTGTACCGTCTCACCTCATAGCATGTGTAGATTAAAGATTATTCCTTAACACTTTTACGCTTCCTACTATATCATCTTATGCGCACCAAGCAAAAACACAGAAGTATAAAAACTACTTGTATTTCCTGATCTAAACAACTGCCGTTGTTTTATTACTGTTTATTTGCAAGGAGTTTGAAACAATCCAAGCATTTCGTTTACTCATGAATTTTCTTGAACTACTTATATTCTGGTCGCTGTCAACTCTCGAGAAAAATGCGCTGGTATCATCACCATAAATAATACAACTTACATCAATATCACTATTTGCAATGTTATTATTGTACAAATTAAACAGAAGTGGTCCTAATATACTCCCTTCCAGAGCGCTGGCTGCTTGGGCTTGGAGGTCGGATCGGTTCTTATGGACACGCTGGCAGCGATAAGGGAGGAAACTTTTATTTAAGTCTAATGCGACACCGCGAACACCCCAAATATACAAATTTTGGAGTGATGTGCAATAATTCATGCGGTCAAATGCCTTTGAAAAATTTATGAATACACCAAGTGTTAGCAACTTACTTCAAATATGGCTCGACTTTCATCCTTTTGTTTGGACAACGCACGTTCCTTGGAACGACCTTTTCTAAATTCATAATGACAGGGAGTATGAATTGAAAATTTTTACAGACACTAAATATCTTTTTGACGTTTGATTTTTTCTTCTAGACATTTAGAAAATTTGGGTAGAACAGAAACATGTTACAATTTTTCAAGTTGTCCTTATCTCCCGCCTTATACAGTACCGTCACCTCTGCCACGTGAATTTTTTTAAATGAAAGTTTTGTTATCTAGTGTTACGTTGAAAATATAGGTCAAACAGGAACAATTAATCACAATTCATGTTTAATTGGTTTAATATGAAACTCGTATATATCAGAGTTCTTGCTTTTTGTTAAATTTTAAAAAAGAGGGAACACCTCATCTTCATCAGTTGGGACAAAAAAGAAAAAGACTAGCCGAAACGCTTTGCACATATCTAGGAGCGTCAGCATACTGTGCGCTTTGTATAAGTGCAACAAAATAATCCTGGAATTGTTCTGCTACAGCCGCTTTTTTTACGCCGATGATCCCCAAACAATATTCATTTATTAAACAATTTAATGTCTTCCATACATCCTAAATGTTGTCTTAAAATAAATTGTCAAACTGTGTATATTTGCCTGTCTCAGAGTTTTTGTTAACTCATTTCTTTGCTTTTTAAATATAACTAAGATGCTAAGGTCTCGACCACGCACAAATCGATGGTAGAGAGCATTTTCCTCACCTATCACTCTTTTTAGATCAGGAGTAATCCAGGATTTATGAGATTTACGGGGAACATTCTGCAATATGTATGGAGAACAACAATCACATATACGATCCTTATATTTCCAAGGAAACATTTAAAGCTTCGTCAGCAGTCACACTAGCAAGTACCGCACTCCAGTTTTCAGAACCTATTTTTTTTCGAAACGATCATGGTTTTAGTGCTTATACTCCTAAAATAAATCTGAAAATGACTTGTTTGCTTTGAGGTACTTTAAAAATCATGTATATTGAAAGGTGATCATTAACAGTTGTCCAAACCACACCAGCTGTTACTTCCGACTGTGAAACATTTGTTAAAATAAGATCCAATAACGCATCGTGTAGAGGTGTTAAACCAGTTGGTTGCAAAAAAGCATTGAACAGTTCCTATGATTGGTATAAAAGCAGTTCTAGTGTATGTGGAGTACAAGCAAGCATGTCCATATTGAAATCACTACCAAAATAAAATGTGTTTCCGTTTTCACCTATATACCTAAAATGCATATCTAGGAACTCAAGAAAGAAAACATTATTCCCGCTAGCGGACATAGAACAGAAAATACAAATTTTTGCATGTTGTGGAGTAATTATCTTATAGTCACTAGTAATAGTGGTGAAATCACTCATAACTGCAGTCAAAGCACTTTAACCTGTATACATACTTCTCCTCCTGCCTTATTGCTCCGATTTAAATTAACTATAATATAATTCTCTAGCTCATACACTTCATCGGGACATTCCTAACCTGCCTCGGTAAGCATAACATTTAAAAGCATTCAACCGTCTAAAACATTCTTAGTTTACTAAACTTATTCCTCACTGATTGCGCACTTAAATGAAACGAAAAGGCACCTTTGGTTGGTCTTTGAAACGGGCCCAACTTCGTTTGGCAACAAACAAAGTCCTGTCACTCAAAGTGTGAAAATATAGCAAAACTAACATGCACCAAAAACAATATTACTCCAGTTTCTGTAAATAATCTTTTGTTTTTATTAGATGTAATCGTGCCTTATCTTCCTCGCGAAGACATTTTCCGTTTTTGTGCCAAACATACTGGTATCAATTTTCCTTGCCCTATTCTTTTGCTTTCCAAAGAAGTGTCTTGTACAAGGTTTCTAATAATTTGCTTCGAACTCGCTTCAAATTTGACCGTATATCACGCCACGTGTATCGCACCTCTTGGCTAGCAAAGTGAACCACAATCCGAGTACCTTATCAGGACGGAGGGAGGGGGGGGGAGGGGTGGCTGACAACAACGTGATCGGCTGTCAAGTCAGGTGCACCCAGTTGCACTGCCACCTCGTTTACTCCAGTAATCAGATTTTCATTTTCGCTTTCAATTTTCCCGTGCATCTCTAGATTATGTCTGCGCCTGCTCCATTCAAGGTCATGCACAGTTTGTTTGAGTCGCTCCATTTCTGCAGCACCTTTCGTCTTTTCCGAGTTGGTAACCCTTTTCCTTACGTTTGTTTTATTTTTTTATTTCTCGTCTTGTTCACCCAAATCCTTTAGCACATCGTCGTAGTTTGCCAACATGTACCGAAGAGGCTTTGCCATACCATCTATTGTCTCTTTTAGGCTCAGAAGAGTGTTAAGTTTAGCATTCATGTTAACTAACAATGTAGCCACATCAAGCTCTTTGTTTTGTCTGCACCTTTGGTTTCCCGGGATTTAGCAGCTTTGCATGTTTGGCAGCGCCATGATTTACCATGAGGCAGGGCGTAATTCTTCTGAGACTTCACAAGTGCCTATATGGTAAGCATACTGGCACCCCGCACATGTTATTTGAGAATTATTTTCTTACGTTTCGTTGTTACCTGGTAGACATTTATTTTCAGTGACGTCAGCCATTTAGGATTTTGAATCACGCAGCACAAAACAACTGTAACGAAGCAACAACAAAAAAAGCAACGACAGCAGTTGGAAAAATGGAAGAAACGGCTATCGAAAGCAAAACATGACCAACCTGCAGTGGGAAAAAATGCGTTGCTTAGATGTCAGCGTAGCATGCTGCCGCTGCTGCTGTGTGCCTCGTGAGCCGGTAGCACTCCCTTTATACGGCCGTAGCCGATGACGTTCAGCCAAGTTGTCAATCGCCACCCGATGAACTGGGTGTACGCTGGTGCCAGCAAAAGCAGGGGATGCCAGCACAACGACTCAGCAGAAGGATGCCGATGCAAGGACGATGACTTAGACTTTCTGGCTGTTGCAGCAGGATGACGTTTGGCAGAAGGGCCCTCCGAAATCTGCAGGGCGAGAAAAATGTTGCTTAGCATGTCTGACGCAGATTCTGCGTAAGCAATGCATCGGAAGAAAATTAAATATACAACGTAAAATATATGTAAAGAACACAAAAACCGCGACCACAAGTGAGCAAACCGCAGTGGCGTGGCAGTTGCGACTCCGTCCCAGATTAGTCAAATTCCGTTCACCCCGCTCATTGCTTGAAGAAAGTTCGGGCAGTCAAAGCCCTTTAATTGTATACCGCACATGACCTCTTCGTGATAATATGAAGCAGCGTATCACGTCGATGTCGCTGTGCACCTTCCTGCACGTTCGTCTTTATCGGGGCTGCTTTTGACCAGGCCCAGGACAAAGTATGGCGAATGTCTTGCGACGAAACACGAAGACGGCGGGAGTTCTGTCTTATGCCCCGGCGGTAGCTCGGCGCAACGATGTGCAGCTGCCTCAAAACCGCGGCACCTCGAAGCCGCTTCACACATTTGCGCTTGGCTGCGCTCGAGTGCGTGGCGTTCCCACGTAACCACACTGGGTTTTCCCCATCTATCGGGTAGACTCAAACTCGCAAGACTTCCAACCGACGCATGACCAGACCGAAGATTGCGTAGCATTTGCGAGATCAAAACCACGCGCTATGAGAAATAGTCGCCTTATTACATTGCCGAAATTATTTCGAGCCCACGGTGAAGGAATGATGCTTAAAAATATATCCGCTGGTCAGAAGTGTTTCGGGGCTACTCGATCGATGGCGCCAGTGTGTCAGTCTTTAAAGTAGAGAGCCTAGAATGAAGAGAGGGCTCATCTCAAACCCACGGGGAGCGTTTGAATGGCGGACACCTCCTGCGGCTATCGGCCGCAAGTGCGCATGCGCCTCATTATCACGTGGCGAAGAGGAAAGCAGGACAAAAGGCGGAGACGTACGCAGACGATCGAAGTTTTCGTCACCTCTACGTTGCTCGTATTTAAAATGCAGCTCATGAGCCACGTGACCCCTATCGAGCAGCTGAGAACTCTCCGTAATACAGGCTCTCCAAAGTTAAGCGGTTACAAAATATCTTTTCATTGATTCGTGTACTCCTTTTCGTGTAAACGAACGAAGCTTTCATCATCATCATCAGTTGCAAGAGATTACAACAACGCACTCGGTGTACTTCGAACGCAAATGGGTGAACCAGAGCGTTATCATTCCCGCTGTTGTGCGTGAGATCGTCAAGGTGAACGGTTGTCGGCTCTCTATCTGTCTCAAGGTTGTTTTCCAAGGTTTCGATCGCAATCTGTTGTTATCGCAGTTATTTTGAGAAGGGACACTGGCCCAATTGTTGTGACCGCAAACGATGAGCGATAACGCGCTGGGGTCACGAATACATCGAGAAATCTCTCAGCACTGTCGTTACCGATGTTTCTCCTTTAACCCTTGGTTGCATAGTGGCCACTATACTCTGTTTCATACTTAGCGTGCAACGCTGTCAAAGCTACTGGCGCGAGCGCGTGGCTTCACCTATGGTTTTGTTTGCGCGAGAACGCGTGCAAATGATCAACGAGATCAAGCCCCACGCTCGCGCCAGTAGCTTTGACAACGTTAACACGAAGTATGAAACAGAGTATACAGTGGACAAAGTTATTTAATTTTCAAATAAAGTGCCAGGCCGCATAATACCTGTACGCATGGTGTCCACTTCAGTGGACATGTAGGTTTTCGATTGCCACTCATAGATGGGGCCACCGTTCCAATGGTGTTGACATATTCAGCATCTAAGATGGCAGCTTTCACAAATTCCAGATAAAGCACGTGCATCCTCGCAAAAGCGTCGTAAACTGTTGAAAAAAACTGATTACCCCTCTGTTAAACACTTTCATGCCTTCGAGGAAGTCTTGAGGTGTATATTAATATGAGTGTTCAATAATTCTTTATTGTTCAGTAAGTGATCTATTTGTGGCTTGTCCACTCTAGTGGACACCATGAACAGCAGTATTACGGGGCTATGTGCTATGTACAAACTGTTTTTGGTCAGCGACGCTGTAAATACACTGGAATGGTCCAATTTCCTGTTGTAATGAATAAAGCACCATAATTCTACATATTCGAAAAAAATATTTTGTTATTTTTTTGTTTTAGTGGCAAACGGTCTGCTACCAAATCGCCTTTGAGGGAAGTAGATATCGATGCTTTATTGGATATTCCACTATCTGACTCAGGAATCAATGTCCTAATTAAAGGCGGTCTGCCGTCAGGAAGTGATGAGTATTTTTTAGAGAGCGAGGATGATGACATCGATTATGCCATAGAGGATGATCAAGGCAGGTGTGATGATAGCTCGAAAGATACCAGCCAAAGTGATGAAAGTGATGATGAGGATCGCGACACGGAAACCCAAGCTCCGTCTACAAGAAAAAGACGTCGAGTTCAAAAGGAAAAGACAAAGTTATGGTCATGGGACGAAAGGGATCTTGCACCCCCAGTGCACGCTGTCCACTGTACTGGACGTTCTGTAATTAATAAACTACATTCCTGAAAGCTAAGAAACAAAAATCCTGGGTCTCAGCTCAATACCAATGGTTGCAAAAACACAAAAGTTTATGATTTGCATGGACAGTTCTTAAGTATGCAACAAAGGATTAAATGCGATAACTGGCACATGGCCCACTAGCGCATGCGCGGTGAATCGCCGCCTCATGACGTCGCTCCTTCTGCAAGAGCAACGTTTGTTTCCCGCAATACTTGGTTGTAGGTACAGGTCTATAGACCTTTCCATCGCTTATCATCCGGACAAAAAATGTTGAGTAACTGAGCTGTAGACGCATGTGCGGCGTCTGATATACCACGCAACAGACCTACAGCGCATGCTCAGAAGGCGTTCCACAACTCAGCAGACAAAGACATAGATGGCAGCGCGCAGAAGGCGATCGTTGCAAAAGTCTATGGGCTCCACTGCTCCGACCTTTCCAGCACTTATCACCCAGGCGCAAAATGCTGTGAACTCATGTGTGACGTCTCATATTTCGTGCAACAGAGCTATTGCACACGCTCAGAACGCCTTCCACAGTGCACTAGAAAAAGATGGCATGCGCCCAGAAGGCGCTGCCATCTTTTTCTTGGAAAAGGTATGTTGAGTCGCTCAAGACCGTGGGTTTCTAAACTGCGGCCCGCGGGTCAAATCCTCGCCGCAGAGGTCTTTCGACGAGGACGTCGCGGGCCGCGGTCCTTCCAACTAGGCCCGGCCGGCGCCGCAACGCGCACAAACCACGTAAACGAAGATGCCTAGGGGGATCGGTGGCCGAGTTGGTTAAAGCACACTAAAGTCACTGGAAAAGTAGCGCCAAGCTCCCCGTATGGTCGCCATCTTGGTCCGTGAAATGAGCAATTTCCACTTGAGCCCTCCGTTCTTGGTGAGCCGAAATATATTTGCTGGTGACGGGTAGCTTTACGGAGACGTTTCTTGTATGCCGAGATTTTGCTATCCACACACCGGTGAAACAAGCGAACATCTTCGTTCCACCACCACATGCTGTGTCGGTGCTTGGAAGCACTGAAATGTTTTTTCTTATTGTTTTGAAATACGCAAGAAGAACAATATAATTGTAAGAAATCAGTGCGAGATGGCCATGATTGATAGGGTGATTGCATATACACAGTGCCAAAGACGCTTATATTGGCGAGGAACGCCTTTAGTACGATGATGTTCCATGGCGATCTTGGTGCGACTGGTTTAGAACGACCCTCTGGAAGCTTCTGAAGATTTGAATGTACCGAGATGGTGATATCCATAGTAAAATAGACAGAATAGCCAATCGCCTTGCGAGGTTTTGGTCGACTGTATACATTAGTTTCCGTTCATGTCCGGCTAGCAGTTAGGGAAAGTAATGGTGCTACTTTCCGCAGGATACAGTGACTTTAGCGCACACCAGCTCGGAGCACGTGGAGCGAAAGTTCGCACTGCAGAACCCAGGGATCCTGGGTTCAATCTCCACCCTGCCCGTTTCGATTTGGATGAGCATCGTACCGGCGTGCGGTCATGTATCACTACTGCGAGGTGCACGTTATAGACCCCAGGTTAGCGGTTGTACCTCACTGGCTAAATTGCTCATCTCCAGATGAGATACGAGTGGCCAGTTGAGGCAGACGGACTTTATTGTGCGGAAGGAAACGGTGGGGTCGGGAGATTTTATACAGAAAAAAGCAAGCGGGGTGCCGAGATCAGGTACGTAATGCGGCTCTTTTGCCGTGATTGTCAATGTGCGGGACGTGAACATAAAGGGTTCGAAACAAGGACTTAACGGACATATGCTGATTTTCTCTAGCGCTTTCATATCTTGACGAGCCTTACACGAAATGTATATTTTAGCTCGAAATTTGGACGAACTCGCATGTACTGCCGATGGACCGAAAAACCTTCGCACAGAAATTGCTTCATCTTTAGCTTTGTATCCTAGACTAAACTGGGTTTTGGATTGTAAAACAAGATTGCCAAAAGCAAGTTTCGAAGATCACGCGTGATCGCCGGGAAACCGCCAATCACGTCTCGGCGTGTGTGAACGGGATATTTCGCGCCCCACTTCGCAAAGGCGGCTCGATCGCCAGTGTGAATGCGCCATAAGAGAACCCAATTAAGGTTGCACCGATTCACCGAGAGCTTGGGACGCGCAGGGCTTAAGTTAAGTTCACTGCTCGGTTCTTCGGTGTTTTCATCGGCTAATGACGCTGGCTGCGATGCTCGGGATTCGCCTCGTCCTGCGTGTTTTAGAGCTGTCGCGGTCGTATAGATATCGCCTTTGCGTAAGATACAAGACCGAGAAAATATTAATGTACATTATCCCGAAGATTTAGCGAACCTGACACAAAAGCACATTCGTACCAAACACGCATCCTGCAACCCTAGATAGTGTCTCGTTTTAGAACAAATTACGACCATGAAACTACAGCACACAGCCCTACCGACCATCCAAAATCATGTGCAATCATGCATGGGTGAGCGTTTTACGGGATATGATACCCTCTGGGCAGACGGGCCACGATTGAGCGGTGCCTTCGTCGCTATTTTTGTATTTTTATATGCGCATATGCGAGTGTTTTGTATACTGTACCTTATTTCCTTTTGGTTTTTCTTTTGAATGATTATAGGACAGTGCTCTTTGTTTGTATCAAACTCAATTATAATCTTTATTATTTATCGAGTGCTTTGCATACCTCTCCTTGTCGACTGTATAAGCCGCTTTATTCTTGTTTTCTTTCATGCGCTGCTTGTAGCTGCTAAAGTAATGGGGGCTTGGGGCTAGTCAAGCTGTTTTAACTGCGTTTTTTTCTAAACCCCCAACAACATTGCACTCCTTGCTCGCAATTAACATTATTATAAATAGTCCGCTATGTTTTCAAATTTTTGCACCGTAAAGCAGGCTTTGACTTGTAGAATCTCAGCTTGAACTTTAGAAATGAACTAGAACACACGGAAAGAAAGGACAGGATAGAACACACAGCTGTGTGTTCTATCTTTCTTTCCGTTCTTTCTTTCCTTTCTTTCCTTTCTTTCCGTGTGTTCTAGTTCATTTCTAAAGTTCAAGCTGAGATTTTACAAGTATGTACCAACAAGCTCAACTCTTAACCGTTGTTCAGGCTTTGACTTTCTACCTTGTTTCTTTTGTCCCTCTAAGCGATATTCTACTAATAAAACCCCAATCTAAATTCATTTATCCCAGCCCAATA
>JAZHYW010003488.1:0-11589 GCA_037355805.1 Ixodes ricinus
ATATATATATATATATATATATATATATATATATATAACTGTGAAGAAAAGAAACCCTCGGTGAAAACAGCAACAACGGACGATTTATTCTTCGACGTTTCGGCCGGAGTCCGGTCTTCGTCAGGCATTCCTGACGAAGACCGGACTCAGGCCGAAACGTCGAAGAATAAACCGTCCGTTGTTGCTGTTTTCACCGAGGGTTTTTTTTCTTCCCAGTTACATACCCACGCCTTCGGCCTCCCGCCACCATGCCCGATTTTATATATATATATATATATATATATATATATATATATATATATATACCCCGCTCCTGGCCCAATTTTTCGCCAGCTCTCTTTCCCTTTATGTTGCGTACCAAGCAACCAAGCTGCCGCCCACACAAACCGGGCAGCGCGAGCCATGCTCTCGAGCAAGGGCATGCGCGAGGCAGCAAGCCATTGGAACTGATCTGGGCGCCATACCGGTCCTGCCCGTTCCGTAGCAATCAAGAACGTAATGAATTTAACAATTGGCGACGAGGAAACGGCACGAACTCTACGACGGTAAATCCAGGGAAGCATGGCGACTCACGGCTCCGTGGAGGAATTCTCCGGCAAGGGATGGTCGTCCTGGGCAGAGCGACTGGATTTCTACTTCCAAGCCAACGGTATCACCGACGGCGGCAAGAAGCGCGCTATCTTGCTGACCCTATGTGGACCGAACACATTCGAAACCGTCAAGGCATTAGTGGCACCGGGGACACCGAGCGACCACTCATTCCAAGAAATCGTCAGTCTGCTGCGTGACCACTACGATCCCCGCCCGTCGGAGCTGTTCAGTCGCTGCAAGTTTCAGCGCCGGGACCAACTGCCGCACGAAACAGTAGCCGCCTACGTAGCAGCGTTAAAAGCTCTCGCGGCAGATTGCAACTTCGGCACGTCACCGGCCCTGCCTTCGGCCCAGCCTCCTACGGTTCCAACGTCCGAATCCACAGCGGTGAGTGCGACTGCAACTCCTACCGTTCGGCCCGACCTGAGATCAACGATGTTGCCCATCGACGTAATGCTACGTGATCGTTTTGTCTGCGGACTGCAAGACGACACTCTGCAACAAAGGTTGTTTGCCGAACAAGACCTCACGTTCATCAAGGCATTCGATATCGCTGTGCGGGCGGAAAACGCGAAAGGCTATCAAAAGAAAATCAAAGCTGACTTCAGCGAAGTCAACAAGACCGCCCGCGCACAAACAGCTCCACCAGAGCAGCGCAAACCCTGTTACCGCTGCGCAGAACTCCACAATCCCGAAACGTGCGAGTCGCGCACCTCGAGGTGCAGCTTTTGCAAGAAAGTCGGTCACGTTGAAAAAGCATGCTTCAAGAAGAAAAACAGCAGCAGCTTATCGAAGGCAACTAGACGATTGCACGTTTTCGACTCCTCAGAAGAGCCACTCGATGTCGCGATTACGGAAGAGAGCATTTTGCATGACCTAAATGCAATGACAGGGGTGAGGAGAGCACCCCAGAAACATATGGTATCGTTGGACGTACAAGGCGTGCCACTGCTATTCGAGGTGGATTCAGGGGCAGCCTATTCTATCATCAATGAAGACACGTATCGGAAATCATGGCCCCGTGACCTGACACCACTTCACCCCGCCAGCATTGCGCTGCGAACATGGTCAGGAGAAGGGTTGCAGCCACTAGGGACGGTTAACGTCAGCGTGCGCTTCAAGCAGCGCAGTGAAAAACTTCCTCTATTGATAATGAGCGGCCCAGGATGCAACCTCCTTGGTCGTAATGGACCTTTTTCACATACCGACGGCACCAGGCGGTGGCTGCACGAACTAAAAATCGAGGAAGGGACCTACCTGCGCTACCAATCGATAATGGGAGCTACGCTACCAGTTTCTTCGTTCTCTGAGCAGCGGGGCGTGCCCAACGCGCCGTCCAAGTGGGGCATCCGTGGCGTCCACTTAAACGTCGTGTTATTCTTCTCCGTCCGCTTTCTTTTTTGCGTAACACAATTATATGTATGCTGCAATTACGTTTGCTACTTGCTGATCTATAGCCTCCTTCCGAATTTCCTCGATTTTTGGTGCCAGCGGCACCCTGGGCTGTAGCTCGCCACGACCCCCCCTCCCCCAACCCTCCCCGCTCTGGCGTGGCCCGCCGCGACACATCCCTCCTCCCCGCTCTCGTGGCCCACCGAGACACCCCGCCCTGCAGCCCCCCCCCCCCCCCGAGCGCTCCACCCGGGGCGGTTGCTCCCCATTGCGACGCCACTGGTCCCATGGAGCGAACACGACGTCATTAGCTTTTGAAGCCGCGCCAAACGGCACCTAAACTCCCCTATCGTCTGCAGCAGAAATCTGATGGATAGGCTACCTTTGGCTGGCGCGTCACAGTTTCAAGGAACGAGGCTCCCATTAGCCGCTGGCGCAGGTAGTTCGAAGGACGGCACCAGAGAAGCCGTCTCCATGGTGGCGCAGCGCACGCAGCGGCCCGGCCGCCGGGTAGAGGGAGCGCTTGGCCGGAGAGCCCGCACGGGCGAACTCTGGAGAGGTTGCACGGCCGACCTCAGCGCGGCACGGCCACTTTACGAGAGCGCGCGCTCGGCCGTCGGCCGCTACTCGGCATCAGCGAAACGTGGCCGTCCACGCGAGTACGCCGCAGATGAACTAACAAAGCGGAAGAACGACATTCATGCTTTCGCATTCACAACTCATAAGAAGCACTTAGGTGTCCTCGGAATTTCTTTATTCTTAATTGGGGCAAAGAATTAAAAAAAGAAGGGGTTTAAATTATTTAAATAATGTTAATTTTTTTCAACAGAAGCTTTCGTTATTGTCCTCCAAGCATAAAAAACAATTAATATTTTTTAAATTGAAAATTTTGGAACGGAACGGCAAAACAAACTTGAACAAGGGTAAAAAACAGACACAACAGGACGGCGCTGAACAAACAATTGATTGTTTAATACACGAAAAAGGAAGGAAGAAGACAAGAAGCATCTTAATCACACAAAATAGACACCACACAAGCGCCAACCAAGCAGCCTTTTTTTCAAGATAGGCCATATAAGTGGCTACGGAATGCCCTTCATAGTTGATCGAAGGTACCCGAATTCCTTTCTCAGACATAGCCACTGACGGATCGCTGATGCATCTCCTCCGCAGTTCAGAGATAAAAAAGGCTCGAGGTACACCTAAGCACTTCTTATGAGTTGTAGAATGCGAAAGCACGCACGCCGCTCTTCGCTCCCTTCTTTCGTCTGCGGCGTACGGCGCGCTGACCTTGGGCATGGAACGGTGGAGCCGCTGCCTCGCGGACACGCAGCGCCATCGGGTGAGCGATCGTTGAAACTGACGCGCAGCGGCCAATGGGAGCCTCGTCGACGCGCGCCAGCCAATGGGACCGAAGCCGAAAATTCATCAGCTTTACTTCGCTCCTTTGGGATCGGGAAAACTAGGTGCCTGTGTCTAGGCTTTTCGCGTGGTTTCATATGCTGGGGGCTGGCTACACTTGGAGAAAGGATTTAAGGTGCCGTTTTCGCGCTTCAAACTGATGACGTCAGTCTCGCTCCATGAGACAGTTAATACTTTCGCATTAGAAAAAAGCCTCGATGATTTTCTTCTCCCTCTGTCTGTATGGTCGGTGCTACCGCTGAAAACGGTCGAAAACGAAATGCACCAAAAAGAACGTGGTACCGTTTGTGGCTTGTGTGTCTGGCGCGGTTTATAGGATCCCTTTGTCGCAGGGTGTCGAACCGGTCACTATTTCGGTTAGGTTCGGGTTCGGGTTCAGTAGCATTATATTTTGTTCCGGTTCGGTTCCGGTTTAAGGTGGCGCACATAATATCACTCCGGTTACCGGTTTTAATAAGCGCGAACCGGTTCGAACCGGTTCCTAACTCGAACTTTGAAAATTGACTGAGCACTTCCTGTAGCCTTTTCTGAGCACGAGATTTTTGCAATAGACCCATCCCGCAACTACTCCCTCTTCAGGCAAATATTAAAACCCTCCACTGGCGTGCGCAAAAGATACCATTAATGTGGCAAGACTATTACTTGTATAATACTGGTATTAACTGAACTATATATAAGCGATCGACTTCCCATATTTATGGTGTCTTTTGCACACGCAGCTGTGCAATATTTCAAACTCTGCCAGAAGAGGGCGTAACTTCGGAGATAGGTCTATAGACCTTTCAAAAAAAAAAAAAAGCTTGTGGCCGGTGCCATCTTTAGTGTTCGTGCGTAGAGCGCGTGCTTTGCTCGCTTTCCGAAGCGACGAACACGCACGTGCTGGGCTGTGAAGAACGCACGTTGGGCTGTGATTTTGTAAACAGTAAAAAGGTCTCTAGCTGGATCGCTTGCCCTCTATACGTTTTTTTGTTTTGCTCTTCACACACGTGTTTTTTTAGACAGGCTACGTGTTTTCGGCGTTCAGTAAGATGTCGCAGCTATGCCCCAGAGTTGCTGACGGGGGAACGAGAGGAAACAAATTTGGAGTAAAACAAAGAAACAGGTACGTCGAGTTCGCAGTTGGGGTAGTTTATCGAATCACGTTAATCTGTGGTCGTGTATACAGCGGCTACACTGGCCGTCGTGTCAATGACCGGGAACACGTGAGCACGCACTGTCGCTGCGCTCAACCTCGGGAGGCCACCTTCCTCGCTACACTGCGTCACTTGCTTGTGTGTGCCGAAATTTGAGAGCATCACGGTTTTGGGGAGGGGGACTGACAAGACTGCACGCAAACTGCTGGAAGCCTACGAGATAGGAAAGGAAGGAGTCCAATGCGTCAACCAAACCTCTATATATTCACTTAAAAAAAGAAATAGCTTTTTGAGCACGTGGTGATGCAGCGGCGGTCTGGTGATTTGGTTGTTTTCCTTTGTGTTTTCTTTTCATTAAACATTGAAGTCCAGCGCTAGTCCTGTCCATTCCTTTCCTGCGTCCGTGTTTGTTTCCGCGCTGCTACCAGTTTGTTACCTCTTTTCATTGTAACCCATCTCCTACGAAATACCGCCCGGGGTGCTTAAAGTGTTTAAACAAATAAATAAATAAAAATAAATAAATTACACGAAAAAAGGGAGTGTGTTGAGATCAATTATATTTTTTTCGGAATTATTTTATTTCACAGCGAAAGAGGAATATATTTGATCAAACCCCACTAGAGCGTTTACATGTTATGACATTCCATGGTAGTTCAATCTACTTATGGAGCCTTTCTGTTCGCGTGGATTAACATGATGTTGCCTATCGTTGACTCTTTCAAGTTGGCTCGAAGCGGTGAAAGCACAAACTTGAGACCTGAGAAGGTTCGCTCAACGCTGACTTACGTAGCTGGCGCCAGAGGCGCATCCAAGAAGGGAGGGGGGGGGGCAGCAGGGGCGGCCGCTTCAAACAAAGATGACCCTCCCCCTCCCTCCTTCTCCGAAGGGCAATTTTGACATGGGTGGATCCCCCGGTGCGCACGAAAAAATGGGAAAATAGTAGCCTTACAAATTTTTCGCCGCCCCCCCCCCCCCACCTTAAAACGGAGTTCTGGATCCGCCCCTGTGCCAGGGGAACCTTGGCTAGCTGATAGAGTTCTGGTCGTTCAAGCTTGTGGTTCTCAGCAGTGATGTACCAACTTGTTTTTTGAGTGGGGGGGCAAACCAAGGTGTCGGACCGAAATTTTTATCGGTTCGGTTCCGGTTCAGGTTCACAGATTTCGGTTCAGCTCCGGTTCAGTTCCGGGGAGCAAAAAATAACGGTTCGAACCGGTTTGAACCGGTTCGAACCGGTTTGAACCGCAAAACTGAGAATATATTTTCCGCGTTTCTTTGGTAATAGGCACTATTTCAACAGTGAAACGAGTATCTAGCTTTTTATCATTCGTAGAATCCACTTTTATTTTCAGGTAGAAAAATAAATTGCGTTATTTAATTTGAATGAAACAGTAAAAGAAAGCTAGATTAACATATATGACTCAGCATCTATTTTTTTTTACCTCAGTCGCATATATTTTACCTGAAGCAAAAGGTTATCAGTTTGGAGATCGCCTAAAATACCCGTTAATGCTAAAACTTTGCGCGGCAGTATTAAAAGTAGACTCCTGCTGTGCCTCTTGAACTTAGGAATTAATTACAGTGCATAAAATCATGAAATGAGCACGTTCTCGCCATATATACCCTGAAATCTAGTTTACAAAATACGTTTTACAATATATATGATAACGACTCAACTGAGCTAAAAGCAATAATATTTTCAAAATGCCAAAACAGTTTTAGGACAGGGTCTGTCCTAAAACTGTTTTGGCATTTCAGTCTACCTTTTATAGAAACACTGAGCCGCAATAACAACGCTTACTTTCCTGACCAATATTCTTTACACTCAGGACCGTTATGCATGCAAATAATCATGCAAAAAAGAGGGACCTTTGTACTCAGATCGGATCTGGCCTAAAATAGCGCGTACCGAAAAGAACAATTTTGACATAGCTTGGTTTGAGGTTTATTCTTGTCAAGATATCGGTCAATTCAATTTACAAATAAACATGACCCTTGCTATTTTTTATATTTTTTGTTAAATAGAACAAAGTAGTATTTCATACTCTGCTCGACATTACAGGTACTTAATTGGTCACTTTCTGACGGTCTGCGTGCGCAATCGTCATAGTTCTGCCACGCGCCACTGTGTACTTTGTTTTCGTCCAGCCCACAGACACATAAAATTTTTGTTCATCACATAAAAGGAGAAACAGACTTCTATATGTTTGAGAAGTTGAATATGCGTCAGGAAGACATATGTTATTTATATCAGCTTCATAATAAAACATTTGTTTAAGGTTCTCCCAAATCACTTCTATCGAGGATAAAAAAGCCGGAAAAAATTTGCAGAGCATATATCAGATACTTCCGGGGTGCATTTACTTATGATGTATATCTTTAGGGTGATCGGCCCTTCATTTATGTTGTCAAGTCTTCAGGCAGCAATAAAATATTTTTTATTGTCATTAATAATTTTGACTGTATGAAGTTCACATAGCCGCTTGAGACTGACATGGAAGTATGATACTCGAGAATACGCCATCTGTTGAGTCTGCGGAACACGCTTTTCTGTTCGCAGTTTGGCAGTGTGAAACACCGGGTCGTGGGCTACGCCAAAAAGGACTGTGTGCTCACATTACAGATCTGAAGGCAAATACACGAAATGTGCAGAAAGAGAGATAATAAATGGTATTCTTCTAAATAATCCCATACAGGACGCCTTACTGCAAAAATAAACGTATTGAAATGCAGGTTTTAAACGTAAACACGTTTGACAGAACTCCGTCTGGCTGGGTCAAAAATTTGAGAAATACATACCTTCACCAACCAAGTCATGAAGATTTAGGAGCCAGACGTTTCAATAGGTCGGGCTCAATAAGTCGACAGCCACTTAACCATCGGAGTATGTCAACGGACTAGGGCACTTGAAGAACAAAAAAATCCGAGGACACCTAAGCGCTTCTTATGAGTTGTGAAGGCGAAATCATGAATGTCCTTCTTCTGCTCCCTTAGTTCGTCGCTAGCCAATGGGAACCTATCCATCAGATTCCTGCTACACGTGACATTGGGACGGTGGGAGGCGCCGTTTGGCGCGGCTTCAAAGCTGATGACGTCGGTTCGCTCCATGGGACAGTTAATGCTTTCGCATTAAAAGTGAAGGAAGCAAACGACCCACCGTAGATGGAAAAGAAGCTGCAGCTCTCCACGTGCAAATAGTCGCCTCTGATGAAAATACCGAACCGACTTTGAAACGTCGGACTCCTAACTGTTCAGGACTTGGTTGGTTATCGTCCGTATTTCTCTAATAGAGATGCGTGCAATGATGCTCCTAATTACACATAAATATCGCTAAGAACAGACAATATATTTCTAATTTAAATCACATTTGGATATCGGATTGCACGAGCTCGAAACTTCGCAGAATACTGTCTCGGGAGGCTAAAGTTATATTTGGTTTTACGTGCACTTGTATTGCGGCCTCATTTTACAACACTGTGCTTTATCAGTCATGCGCGCTCTAACATTTTATTAGGCTGCCGCATATCATCGCGAGACTACTATATACACATTTGCAAGTCCGGCTTCAGGGCGCTGCCATCTTGCTTGGCTGGGGTGCGCTTGGACGAGTCATAATCCGATTACGAAGCCTTGCTAAGGCGTCGTAATCGAATTATGGCCGCGCCTAAGAGCGCACCCCACTGAGGAAGATGGCGGCGCCCTGAGACCGGACTTGCAAACGTGTATATACTGCACAACTTTACAATTTGGACATCTCTTTTGCTACACTTTGTTTCAGCTTAAAGGGGCATTGCAAAGGGACGAAGAAAACCAAATGCTGCTTCGAAAAGCGTGCCTATCAGTGTCATACACGAGCGTTCAGTGAGGACATTGGTCTAGAGCGTCAGATAATAGCGACATAAAATTCTAGAGGAAGGACTGGCTGAATAAAGCCCCTTCATGTTTTAAAAGTTGCGCAAGGTGCGTCGATGCACGAGGCACGTGCTACGTGCATCCCTGGGGAAGATGATGGCGGAACAGCGCAGCACTGAGCTAGATTTAGGACGACATGCTCTTCCCGGAAGTGGCGCGCGGCACGTGTCTCGAGCATTTCCACAACAATGTATGGCGCCACTTTTCCCAGGATAGAGGGGCTTTATGGCTGAATAGCCGCAAGTGACCCCTTCTGATCCCTTCAAGCACGTGACTCTCACTCAAAATTTTGCTTGGAACACCCGTAAATTGGTGGGGCGTTCACATCTTCATAACTGGATGTTAATTTCCAACACTTAGGAAGATCGCGCATGGTTGTTGCACGCTCTTGTTTCGGTTCTCTATTGGTTCAGACCAAGGACGTCATCAACAAAAGAAATTGTGCTGAATATTCTGAACCTATTTCAACAATTATGTTCAAAATACGTCGGATTTTTTCTTTATTTTATGTTTAATGTGTTGCTAGAGTCACACTCACTAGTTAGAGCGAACGCGATGCAAATTAAAAAATGGCCAGAAACGCTTTGCAGGGCCCCTTCAAGTCCAGACGCAGCCGATGCTACAAGCGCGAGCAGGTGGTCCTGACCAGTGCTTGCACTGCAGGAGCGCTCGTGCTTGGCAAGACTGATGAAAGCCCGGAGCGTGCTCTTTTAGCTTCTGCTACGCTCACACTTAAAGTGAAACCGAGTATTATGTTGAGAACATCCCATTTAACCAGAAAACTGAACTGTTTAACATGGTTTGTACGCGACATCATCGCACTATGTCCTGGGGGTTAGAAATTTCTTTTAGCTGAGAAAATCAAATCCCGTGGTGTACAATGCACGCTGCAGAAGGTTCGCGCTCAGTGCAACTCATATATTCACAAAACAAAAATTATTATTTCTTGGTGCAGCGTCGTGAGGAACGACGCGAGTGTCTGGCATCATAAAAACCCGCTTTCTGGCAGGAGTGATTTTGCAAACGAAGTAGCTTTGCGGGATCACGCTGTCTTGTCTGCGCCCAAGATGCGGAGCAGAGGAACCTTTACAACGCAGTATGTTTTAACTCCCCCCCCCCCCCTTTCATTTTACGATGCTCTTCCAAAGAATACTTTTCATTTCTGAGGGACTCCCTCGTCCGTTTTGCCGGGGGTGCCGATTCGACAGTTATATTTGTGTCATTTGTTAACAGTAATCCTCCATTTCTTTTATTTTGCACCAAAAAAACAGTGAAGATTAAAAAAAAACTGTGAGAATTTGAGTGGCTGCCTCTAAGGCCACTAGAATCTTTCGTTTTAGGTATCCCTGCCGTACACACTTGTAGTTTTATTTATCGTCAGATTAATAAGCCACATTTAGTCCTTTCAATCCTTCTATTTTCGGGGACAACTTTCATGAGACAGTTCAGCAACAACGAAAACATGTTTGGCTGCCTCAATGATGTGTACATGTAAAATGGTTCATGCAACAATTTTTGTACTTTCAGTAAATACCACTAAGAGCTAATCCCTGACGTTGATAGCTTTCAAAAACACAGTTTTTTTCTCCACTCAATGACAGACGCAGAAAAAATAAAGGAAAGAAATAGCTTTTCCCTCCTCAACTCGCTATTAGAACAAGCGGCGATGTTATCTGATGCTAATTGTATACCGCCAGTGTTAGAGTTCGGCTATTCTCATCTTTGATTGAACAAAAGCCAACACGAATGTTTGGCGATGCTAATTGCCAAGAACCCGAGCACTCGACTCGGGCTTATGACAATCGAGTACGTCACGATGTCACGTGAATCGCCGTGAGAAGTCGTGATGGCATGTGATGTCACGATGTCAACAACGCTAATACATATATATTCCGTTGCAACTCAAGAAGGTAGGGCAAGGGAAAAGAAGGCCGGGGAGGAAGAAGCAGACGGAACGCTGGAGAAGAAGGGGGAAACCTCCTCCTCTCTCCAGCGTTCCGCCTGCTCTTCCTCCCCGGCCTTCCTTTCCCTCGCCCTACCTTCTTGAGTTGCAACGGACTATAATGACGTACTCAATTTAAGCCGACTTGACGCGGTGAGTCACGCGACTACGTCACAAGGCCACTTGACGTGGCATTATTTGATAGCATATCTTGACACTATGACGTCACGTGACCACGTGACACATGATTAATCGTAGTGCCAATGCAAAAGCGCCACGAAAACCCACAATTTTTCATACATTGCAATTCAGTATATGACAATTTGATCACTATATAGAAATACAGCTGTCAATTTTTACTTCTGGAAATACTCATTTTGTAATAAAAATATTACCGTGAACCGTTTTGAACCGGTTACCGTTATATTTTTTCCGGTTCAGTTCCGGTTCAGTTCCAAGATGGCGGCGAAGATTTCGGTTCGGTTCAGTTCCGGTTCGGCTAAAAATAACGGTTCTGTTCCGGTTTTCGGTTCGGTTCGGTTCCGGTTCGACACTCTGCTCAGAACAAACGCATCAGCGGCCCCCGAGATGTTTATCACCATCCGTGTGCGGTTGGAAAATGAAACATTTGTCGACAAAACTCTCCCAGCAGAAACCTGTGACTGCCTAATAAGCATCAAAGAAAGCTAAACATAGTGACTCTACCCGAGGCTTTGGCAACATCATCATGTTTAAGTAACATTTACCTACGTCAGCTAACTTGCCCCGTCGTATTTCGTTCGATAAAGCTCTCGTTCTCGACGCCCTCACCAAGGCTAATATCTGATCCACCTGTAATGACAATCGTAATCGAAAGTCACACGAAAAGTTTTGCTGGATATTCCAACAGACTAGTTTTAAGCCGTACCCTTTCAGTGGTTCACGCATAATACCATGCTCGAACGGATCCAAGCTTCTACGGATCAAGCTTCTGCTCGGACAGCGTCATCAGTTTTCTTCAGTGTAAGCGGTTATGAAGAGATCGCAATCAGCTGCTTTGTAGACAGCTGGTTGCGGAAATTTACGCCGTCTGTAACTATCTCTACGACAGCCGAATTGCTTGAAGTCATCGCAAATACAAACTACCGGTTGCAGCGACCAACGTTTGCAGATAAACGTTGGTAGCGACCGCGATCTCCTCGCATTCCCAAGCAATACGTA
>JAZHYW010003490.1:0-16624 GCA_037355805.1 Ixodes ricinus
TTATTGGTAATTATGTAAAATTAGATATAACCTTTTTTTATGGTTTCCATGCGCAGCTTGAACCCTTTCAGTGGGTATGAGACTAGCCTGAATGTTAAAGAATAATAAAATTACGAATTTAAAATTAAAATCTTTATTTATTTCTCTCCGTTTGAAGAAGAGAGACAAAGAAAAAAAAAACTCTGTTGCTTGACGAGCTTCTGCCTCCCCACAGCAGAGGAGAGGACACCATGTAAATGTACGCAATCTTTTAGCTAAAATACTCACGACAGAATAAATAAACAAGACGTGGTTGAGAGGAAGAAAACCGATTAGAACTAAATTTTAGAGATTCACAAAAATCCACGGATACTCCCAAAACAAAAACGACACTCTAAAGTATCGTCGCAATCGACTCAGAATGTAGTCTCAGAATTCACATTCTATTTGAGAATACATCTTAGTACTGCAATAGGAACACTTTGAATTCCCCTATGAATATTGCGGAAGAATCGAGTATTGGTGTCAAAAATTAGCCAATGGTGCACCGAACTTTCTATGTTATATCGCGGCTCACTGCTATCTGATCAGGAGAACATGAATGAATCTAGGGAAGTCGATTGGGGATCTTGAAGAGATGACAAGCCTGTACCTCAAGCAAACGTTAACGAGTTAGAAATGCCATGAAAACGAACTTGTTCACAAGAAAAGAAAATCACGTGTAAACTTTTTATTACGCATAGACTGTAAATCGATTCGGTTATATAATCATAATCTATTTTTAAAATAATTAATATGAATGTTCCAAATAATCCCCAAGAGGTGAACATAGCAGTTTATTAGATTTTCCTCGCTATAATCTCCTTTTTACTTCATCGTTGTTTTTCTTCTGGCTTATGATCTTGGAAATTTCCATACGCACGGGGCTTTTGTCCTCATCCTTCCTGGGGCGATATGGAAATACGTTCGTAAAAGCAATCATTTCCTTTTTGCTCGCTGAGGACTTAATCACATTGCAGTGTCTTGAGAAATCCTTGCTACCTTCAAGTCTTGATTACCACGTAAAGACCAGAAAAGGTGGCCTTGGACACTTGTGCGTCTTTTTGTACCAGATCTGGGTTTAATTCCTGGGGCTGTATATTGCTGTCGTGTGTTGATATCTTCTTATGTTAACCTTTTTCCTTTTTGTGGAAGCAGTTTATGTCTTTGCAACGTTATTATGCTGGTAAAGCCAAGAAACTGATCAGGCGAAAAGCCACGGGCGCCCTCGTTATGCACAGTCTGTGGACTACATCATAATGTACTTTCTTGTATCAGAGTTGTTTTGGTGCAAAACAGCTACTTTAAGTTTGCACTTGCCTTTACTTGCCAACTCGGGAAACGTTGCGATGTATTGTTTGATGTGACGTGCATTCAGCTAGCTTGATGAAGCGTGATGTGACGTACGTTCAGCCAGCGTATTCGCTTCTAGATAAGACGGGGCTGAAAGTCAAAGGCTCCTTACTTTTATCTTCGCGTGCATTTTTTGGAACTTCAATTAGCTCCGAAAGGCCTGTCCATTGTATGCAGCAATGTCCTTTTATTGCGGAACACCCCCTGCTTTTCATCAACACGAATGTACTCCACGCCGGTAGCTGTCAGCATTGTCAGTCAGCCTTGACGCACATGCATTTCTCAATGGCGATGAGAAACGCTTGGTTCTTCCTCATTCCTTCTCCTTCTCTTTGATTTTTGCATACTCAAAAATAAACGGAAAAGAAACGTCGGAGTACCGAGGCGGTATTTTCTGGTCTCCCCCGAGGTCGATACTTTGCCTTATTTAGCTGCCTCGAGTGGGAAGGTGACTATGCACATAATGGCGACATGTTTCTTTATATACAGTTGCATGTGAACTTCTGATGGTGTCCTCTCACAGATCCGTCGTGTTCCTTCAGGTACAGGACTGATGTGATAGGGTTGTAGGACGCTAACTGGGAAAATAACACTGCGCAACTCCGGAAGTCAGTGGCCAATTTCTGTTGGGTTCCTAGTCATGTCGATAATCAGGGAAAATGAGGATGCTGATAGAGCTGCTAGTACGTGCATTGAGAGGCAAGTGGATGTGAAGTACATTCCATACACTGACTACAAACACAGTCTCGAAAGAGCAATCCAGAAAAACTGGCAGTTAGAATGGGACACGGAAATTAACAACAAGCTTCATTGCGTGAAACCTACCCTGCGGGAATGGGCAAGTTGCAGACACAGGGAGCGCGTTTTTGAGGTGGTGCTCTGTCGTCTGAGATTGGGACACTCCCATCTCACACATGGGTACCTCCTACGGGCAGAGGCGGCTCCGAAATGTGAACACTGTAACGAGTCATTGAGTGTCATGCATATTCTTATCATATGTCCTAAGTACCATCACGAACGCACCACCTTTTTCTCGACTTTTTTTCGCAATCATGTCCCGTTCCACCCGGCATTATTATTGGGTGACGAACCTCTTGTGCCGCACCGTCAAGTTTTTAAATTTTTAGATAGCATTGGCATCCTACATCGGCTATGAAGTTTAGTTTGTTTTCATTTCTGTTACATTTGCCTGAAGATTAGCGGTGGCAGAGAGCCGGCGATCATGTCTCGTTGGCACAATCTCCCACACTTCCTATAGTGATAAAATTCCTTTAGAGTGCCTCTGGCTAGCGAAGCATCGGTTAACAATTTCTGGAGGCCTCAATAGGCCTGTATCTTGTGAAGTTTTTAAACATTCATTCCCCATATCTTTAATGGAACTACCTACTATAGGTCTTTTCAGAATTGCCTTTAACCTACCCTGTGTTTGGCACACTATGGCCTTAGCTGCCGCTGTGCCATTAAACACCTAATTTTCTTCTTCTTCTTCATCCTTTGATATCTGGATTCGGGAGAGAGAATATTTATCGGGAAAGTCTCTCCAGGTTGAATTGTGATGTAAAACGAGAGCCGTTGAATATTCGTGGTCCACTTGGCCGCTCGACTCTTTGGTTGAGTCCAGTTCAAGAGTTGAGTGAGAGCACAGTCGTTCGTGAAAACTTTAAAATAATGGGGACCTTCGAAGGTAACTTTACGTATACCTCAAAGGATGACCACCGCTTGAGCTTCCTTTTTTGTTGCGCCATAGTTTCCATAGCTAATGGATATACTATATGTTTGTAATAGTAGTATCCAGCGGCTTTTAACTGACAATCGGGGGCGCGTTCAAGTTTTTCTAATAAAGAACGGCCCATTGTCCAGTAGTTTGAGGCGTCGATGCGAAGTTCTCGAACTCATGAGGCCAAACAAACGGAATATATTTTTGAGTCAGTGCGGTTAGGCCTGTTTTTTGTGGCATTTTTTCATAATTTCTCGAAATGTCCAGCAAATCCTCTAAATAAAACGCAAGTAGCGTGAAGACCATTGAGTGTTGTCAGAAAACTTTAAACATATCTGCAGTAATTCCTTTTTGGGGCTTTTTAACCTTCAAAACTTCTTCTGTGGAACACTAATTTTTTATTTTTGGGAGAATTCGTGCTTTGAGAATCTAGGACGGGTGTTTAAGGCGTTATTTTCCTGTTCTGGAATGAATATTAATACCATACACTTAAATGTTGCATAAATTAACCTAAAATGCTTCACCACATCATTCCTCATCTTCTGAAACCACGTTGTAGAGTTTTTTAAAACAAATGACGGCCGGTTCCACTAGCACAGTAAAGCATTTGGCGTCTTCCTGTAGTGAGATATGGAAATACGGTTTGGAGACATCTGTCTTACCGAACCACACGCAGCCTCCTGCCTCATTGATGATGTCAGTCCCAAATGACATTGGGAGAGACAAAGTTCAGCCAGGCTATTAACTTGGCGATAATCGACACAAAAACGGAATGTGCCATCATTCCGTTTTTGGGGCGGCGATTGTCATACGAACATGTCGTCTAACTTCTGCTGGCTCTTCCGACAGGCGCTGTCATGCTTCAACGAATGTTCCAACGGGGAACGCAACATCACACGCCACCTGACATGTACGATGATGCTCAGTAATTCCTTGCCGGAAGCCAGTCACCTTCACGCGTTGACGTCCACCACAGTCATCGCAGCGCTTGGATCGACTTCCGCTTCCGCTGTTATGTCAGCTGTGAGACACATACAAAGGGACGTGCTACAGCATTTTATCTTCAGTGGGCGTGGCGATTGTCGTGCAATTGTGTCGCTTAACTTTTGCTGGCTGTTCCTACAGACGCTTTCATGCATCAACGGATGCTCCAACGGGGAACGCGACATCACCAGCGACCTAACATCTAAGATGATGCTCAGTAATATCATGCCGGAAGCCAGTCACCTTCACGCGTTGACGTCCACCACAGTCATTGTCGCGCTTGGATTGACTTCCGCTTCCGCTGTTATGTCACCTGTGAGATACATACACAGGGAGCTGCTACAGCGTTTTAGCTTCAGTGGGCGTGGCGGTTGTCATGCAAGCATGCCGCTTAACTTTTGCTGGCTGTTCCTACAAGCGCTCTCATGCATCAACGGATGCTCCAACGGAGAACGCGACACCACCAGCGACCTGACACCTACGATGATGCTCGGTAATTTCGTGCCGGAAGCCAGTCACCTTCACGCGTTGACGTCCACCACAGTCATCGCAGCGCTTGGATCGACTTCCGCTTCCGCTGTTATGTTACCTGTGAGACACCTACAAAGGGAGCTGCTACAGCATTTTATCTTCAGTGGGCGTGGCGATTGTCGTGCAATCGTGTCGCTTAACTTTTGCTGGGTGTTCCTACAGGCGCTCTCATGCTTCAACGGATGCTCCAACGGGGTACCGGACATCACCAGCGACCTGACATCTAAGATGATGCTCAGAAATTTCGTGCCGGAAGCCAGTCACCTTCACGCGTTGACGTCCACCACAGTCATCGCAGCGCTTGGATCGACTCCCGCTTCCGCGGTTATGTCACCTGCGAGACACCTACAAAGGGAGCTGCTACAGCGTTTTATCTTCAGTGGGCGTGGCGATTGTCATGCAAACATGTCGCTTAACTTTTGCTAGGTGTTCCTACAGGCGCTCTCATGCTTCAACGGATTCCCCAATGGGGAACGCAACATCACCAGCGACCTGACATTTACGATGATACTCAGTAAATTTGAGCCAGAAGCCAGTCACCTTCACGCGTTGACGTCCACCACAGTCATTGCAGCGCTTGGATCGACTTCCGCTTCCGCTGTTATGTCACCTGTGAGACACATAGAAACAGAGCTGCTACAGCGTTTTATCTTCAGTGAACATGGCGATTGTCATGCAAGCATGCCGCCTAACTTTTGCTGGCTGTTCCTACAAGCGCTCTCATGCATCAACGAATGCTCCAACGGGGAACGCGACATCACCAGCGACCTGACATCTACGATGATGCTCAGTAATTTCGTGCCGGAAGCCAGTCACCTACACGCGTTGACGTCCACCAAAGTCATCGCAGCGCTTTAATCGACTTCCGCTTCCGCTGTTATGTCACCTGTGAGATACATACAAAGGGAGCTGCTACAGCGTTTTATCTTCAGTGGGCGTGGCGATTGTCATGCAAGCATGCCGCTTAACTTTTGCTTGCTGTTCCTACAAGCACTCTCATGCATCAACGGATGCTCCAACGGGGAACGCGACATCACCAGCGACCTGACATTTACGGTGATACTCAGTAATTTTGTGCCGGAAGCCAGTCACCTTCACCCGTTGACGTCCACCACAGTCATTGCAGCGCTTGGATCGACTTCCGCTTCCGCTGTTATTTCGCCTGTGAGATACATACAAAGCGAGCTGCTAAAGCGTTTTATCTTCAGTGGGCGTGCCGATTGTCGTGCAATCGTGTCGCTTAACTTTTGCTGGCTGTTCCTACAGGCGCTCTCATGCTTCAACGGATGCTCCAACGGGGAAGGCAACATCACCAGCGACCTGACATCTACGATGATGCTCAGTAATTTCGTGCCGGAAGCCAGTCACCTTCACGCGTTGGCGTCCACCACAGTCATCGCAGCGCTTGGATCGACTTCCGCTTCCGCTGTTATGCCACCTGTGAGACACGTACAAAGGGAGTTGTTACAGCGTTTTATCTTCAGTGGGCGTGCCGATTGTCGTACAATCGTGTCGCTTAACTTTTGCTGGCTGTTCCTACAGGCGCCTTATTGCGTCAACGGATGCTCGAACGGGGAACGCGACATCACCAGTGACCTGACATCTACGATGATGCTCAGTAATTTCGTGCCGGAACCCAGTCACCTTTACGCGTTGATGTCCACCACAGTCATCGCAGCGCTTGGATCGACCTCGGCTTGCGCTGTTATGCCACCTGTGAGACACGTACAAAGGAAGCTGTTACAGCGTTTTATCTTCAGTGGGCGTGCCGATTGTCGTGCAATCGTGTCGCTTAACTTTTGCTGGCTGTTCCTACAAGCGCTCTCATGCTTCAACGGATGCTCCAACGGGGTACGCGACATCACCAGCGACCTGACATCTACGATGATACTCAGTAATTTTGCGCCGGAAGCCAGTCACCTTCACGCGTTGACGTCCAACACAGTCATTGCAGCGCTTGGATTGACTTCCGCTTCCGCTGTTATGTCGCCTGTGAGACACCTAGAAAGCGAGCTGCTACAGCATTTTATCTTCAGTGGGCGTGGCGATGGTCATGCAAGCATTCCGCTTAACTTTTGCTGGCTGTTCCTACAAGCGCTCTCATGCATCAACGGATGCTCCAACGGGGAACGCGACATCACCAGCGACCTGACATCTACGATGATACTCAGTAATTTTGTGCCGGAAGCCAGTCACCTTCACGCGTTGGCGTCCACCACAGTCATCGCAGCGCTTGGATCGACTTCCGCTTCCGCTGTTATGCCACCTGTGAGACACGTACAAAGGGAGTTGTTACAGCGTTTTATCTTCAGTGGGCGTGCCGATTGTCGTACAATCGTGTCGCTTAACTTTTGCTGGCTGTTCCTACAGGCGCCTTATTGCGTCAACGGATGCTCGAACGGGGAACGCGACATCACCAGTGACCTGACATCTACGATGATGCTCAGTAATTTCGTGCCGGAACCCAGTCACCTTTACGCGTTGATGTCCACCACAGTCATCGCAGCGCTTGGATCGACCTCGGCTTGCGCTGTTATGCCACCTGTGAGACACGTACAAAGGAAGCTGTTACAGCGTTTTATCTTCAGTGGGCGTGCCGATTGTCGTGCAATCGTGTCGCTTAACTTTTGCTGGCTGTTCCTACAAGCGCTCTCATGCTTCAACGGATGCTCCAACGGGGTACGCGACATCACCAGCGACCTGACATCTACGATGATACTCAGTAATTTTGCGCCGGAAGCCAGTCACCTTCACGCGTTGACGTCCAACACAGTCATTGCAGCGCTTGGATTGACTTCCGCTTCCGCTGTTATGTCGCCTGTGAGACACCTAGAAAGCGAGCTGCTACAGCATTTTATCTTCAGTGGGCGTGGCGATGGTCATGCAAGCATTCCGCTTAACTTTTGCTGGCTGTTCCTACAAGCGCTCTCATGCATCAACGGATGCTCCAACGGGGAACGCGACATCACCAGCGACCTGACATCTACGATGATACTCAGTAATTTTGTGCCGGAAGCCAGTCACCTTCACGCGTTGGCGTCCACCACAGTCATCGCAGCGCTTGGATCGACTTCCGCTTCCGCTGTTATGCCACCTGTGAGACACGTACAAAGGGAGTTGTTACAGCGTTTTATCTTCAGTGGGCGTGCCGATTGTCGTACAATCGTGTCGCTTAACTTTTGCTGGCTGTTCCTACAGGCGCCTTATTGCGTCAACGGATGCTCGAACGGGGAACGCGACATCACCAGTGACCTGACATCTACGATGATGCTCAGTAATTTCGTGCCGGAACCCAGTCACCTTTACGCGTTGATGTCCACCACAGTCATCGCAGCGCTTGGATCGACCTCGGCTTGCGCTGTTATGCCACCTGTGAGACACATACAAAGGAAGCTGTTACAGCGTTTTATCTTCAGTGGGCGTGCCGATTGTCGTGCAATCGTGTCGCTTAACTTTTGCTGGCTGTTCCTACAAGCGCTCTCATGCTTCAACGGATGCTCCAACGGGGTACGCGACATCACCAGCGACCTGACATCTACGATGATACTCAGTAATTTTGCGCCGGAAGCCAGTCACCTTCACGCGTTGACGTCCAACACAGTCATTGCAGCGCTTGGATTGACTTCCGCTTCCGCTGTTATGTCGCCTGTGAGACACCTAGAAAGCGAGCTGCTACAGCATTTTATCTTCAGTGGGCGTGGCGATGGTCATGCAAGCATTCCGCTTAACTTTTGCTGGCTGTTCCTACAAGCGCTCTCATGCATCAACGGATGCTCCAACGGGGAACGCGACATCACCAGCGACCTGACATCTACGATGATGCTCAGTAATTTCGTGCCGGACGCCAGTCACCTTCACGCGTTGACGTCCACCACAGTCATCGCAGCGCTTGGATCGACTTCCGCTTCTGCTGTTATGTCACCTGTGAGATACATACAAAGTGAGCTGCTACAGCGTTTTATCTTCAGTGGGCGTGGCGATTGTCACGCAAGCATTCCGCTTAACTTTTGCTGGCTGTTCCTACAAGCGCTTTCATGCATCAACGGATGCTCCCACGGGAACGCGACATCACCAGCGACCTGACATCTACGATGATGCTCAGTAATTTCGTGCCGGAAGCCAGTCACCTTCACGCGTTGACGTCCACCACAGTCATTGCAGCGCTTGGATCGACTTCCGCTTCCGCTGTTATGTCACCTGTGAGATACATACAAAGCGAGCTGCTACAGCGTTTTATCTTCAGTGGGCGTGGCGATTGTCATGCAAGCATGCCGCTTAACTTTTGCGGGCTCTTCCTACAAGCGCTCTCATGCATCAACGGATGCTCCCACGGGGAACACGACATCACCAGCGACCTGACATCTACGATGATGCTCAGTAATTTTGTGCCGGAAGCCAGTCACCTACACGCGTTGACGTCCACCACAGTCATTGCAGCGCTTGGATCGACTTCCGCTTCCGCTGTTATGTCACCTGTGAGATACATACAAAGCGAGCTGCTACAGTGTTTTATCTTCAGTGGGCGTGGCGATTGTCATGCAAGCATGCCGCTTAATTTTTGCTAGCTGTTCCTACAAGCGCTCTCATGCATCAACGGAAGCTCCAACGGGGAGCGCGACATCACCAGCAACCTGACATCTATGTTGATGCTCAGTAAGTTTGTGCCGGAAGCCAGTCACCTTCACGCGTTGACGTCCACCACAGTCATCGCAGCGCTTGGATCGACTTCCGCTTCCCCCGCTGGGGGCACCTGTGAAAGCAAGTGTTTGGAGAGTGGCATCTCCACGGACCCCGAGCTCCGCAGGGGGCGCCTGCACCTTAGGTGCTGCTTGGTGAGTAGCGTCACCACGGACCCCAGTTTCAAGGCCCGTGTTCAGGACAACAAGCAACGGATCAAGCACGCTAGAAAACGACAGGCGACGGCGGAACGGAACCTTCGACACGTTCTGCTGTATGATGACCTCCGCAGTATTTTCGTCGCACGGAAACAGGCCGAGGACATGGAAAAGAACAAGCAGTCAAAACTGCACAACAAGAAGCTCGCACGGCTAATGCCCCCGGAACCAACTTTACAGAACAAGAAACAGACTGTGTTCAACTACCCTTCCAAGGAATTGGCGGACCACCACGTGAGTCTCCTTTCAAAAGGTCTTAACTTTGCAATGGTACCTCCATACATCCCAAAGCGTGACTTTATTGTCGAAATCGATGAAAAACTCCGCCACTTATCTAGCGAGACTGGCGTCAACCTTGCCCGGAGTCGTGTGCTGTCCCTTTTGAACACTGCCAAGCCGCCGCGGCAAAACCTGGACCAGCATGAACGCAAGGCGTTGCAAGAGTTGAGAGCTGATGAGTCGATCGTCATTGTGCGTGCTGATAAGGGTGGGGGATAGGTGGTTCTCGACATGACCGACTACGACCAGAAAATGTATAATGTTCTTAGTAATCCCACACACTTTGTCAAACTAGCCCGCGACCCAACTGGGAAAACCGAACGTTCTTTAGTTGATCACCTCCAAGAACTACGAAAGAAGGGTAGAATGAATGATTCTCTGTACCGCCGCCTTTTTTCCTCCGACGGATGCACACCTAAAATGTACGGCCTACCTAAAGTGCACAAACCAGAATGTCCTCTGCGCCCGATTGTATCGTTTATTGGTAGCCCCACGTACGACCTGTCAAAATATTTGGTAGAGTTTCTGGCGCCGGTGACAGGTAAAAATGGTATTTGTGTGCAGAACTCGCAAGAATTCTTTCAGTTGGTCCGCGCCCAAACCCTCCTTCCGAATGAAGGCATGTTTTCTTTCGATGGAGTATCCCTTTTCACTAATGTTCCTAACAATGTTGCCATTGATGTCGCACGCGAGCGTCTACTTGATGATCCAAGCCTGGGAGCAGGAACGTCACTTCACGTTGATGATATATTTTTACTTTTTCGTATTTGCTTGAACCAGTGTTTTTTCGCCTTCCGTGGAGAGACGTATCATCAGGTGAACGGGTGTCCGATGGGAAGCTTGGTATCTGTCAGAGTTGCCAAATTCGTTATGGAGCATGTTAAGGAGAAAGTGCTAAAAACAGTTGCGTTCCCGGTCAAATTTTACCGCCGATATGTGGATGACACTTTCGTAATTTTAGATAAATGTCATGCTAACGATTTTCACCGAGAGTTAAACAGGGTTCACCCCGTGATACAGTTTTCTTGCGAGGCAGAACAGCAGGGAAAGTTGCCCTTTCTAGATATGTGTAATGAGGACAACCGAGCCGAACCACAGGATTGAAACAGGTGTGTACCGCAAACCATGTGACACAGATATTTTTGGGGATTTTTTTTTGTCCCATCACTTAGTACAACACAAGAAATTAGTAGTGCGATCGCTTGTGCGCAGATCAAATACCGTGCCATCTAACGAGCTCCATGGCGCAAATTAGATGACTCATTTACAGGAAGCTTTAAAGAAACGTCGCTACCCTAAGCGTTTTGTTGACGAGGTCAACAACCAAATGAAACAAAATGTACAACCGTGTGAAAGAGAAAGAGATAAGAATGTAGTGTGCATCCCCTATGTCAAAGTAGTCTCCGAACCTCTCAGTCGCGCTTTGAGGCCCCTTGGCATTCGAACTGTTTTCAAGGTCCCAAACCCGCCGAACGTCCAGAAAGGTGTTATCTACAAGATCCCCTGCAATGACTGTCCGGCGTCCTACATTGGTGAAACCGGATGGACAAGAGAGACCAGACTCAAAGAACACAAGCGTGACGTCACGTACGCATCCCACGCGACGCGACTAAAGACTGAACTTGTGGACCATACGTGGACAATGGGGCATTCTTTTGACTTTGCTGCCGCGACGACCTTGGCGAGGGATGACAGATGGGGGCTCCGGAAACTCCTAGAATCGTGGTTTGTCCGCAGGGACACATCCGTGTGTAACAAAAACCGCGGCCCTCTCCACGAAGCTTATACAGACATAACTGATAAATAGCGGCGACTTGAGGTTGAACCTTGCATTTGCTTTGTAACTACTGAAGATGCCTCCCGCATGGGAGGCGAAACGTCTAATTAAATTGTTTTTCTGTTATGTCAAGTCGGTGCTCTTATTTTAATTATGACGTCTCCCGGCTTTTGGAGTATTTTTGCAATTGTTCGTGGCGGTTGCTCACAGGCTTGGAAACGTGACCCCAGAAAACCGATTATTTATAACTCTCAGGATTGCAATGAGAAAACACAAGTTATTCGCAGTGCTAAAAAAACAACTTAAAGGTTCGAAAAAGTTTTAAACAATGATTACTCACAGGCTACACTCATTAAAGAAAAATGCTATGGGGAGCGTCAGACAAATTAAACACAAAGGCGCCCGTGTTTATTTATTTATTTAATGATAAGCTTCACGTGAATGACAAAGTATTTGCATGGGACGGAAACTTTCTGACTGACTTGAACCTAATCGGAGAAAGTTTAGACTTTTGAATGTAAATGCACAAAGTGTCGTAAACAAATCGCACGCACTTGAATCTATCCTTCTTATGCATGACCCGCATGTTTGTGTTATAAACGAAACCTTGCGTACTGGTTATATTGGTGACAAAAAGCTATTTCCGGATCAGTAACTGTATTTTGCATGAGTCATGTTGGAAAGGGTGGCGGACTGGCTGTTTTACTTGGTTCCCGGACATTTCATCGAACGCCGTTTCGTCGAACGCCGTTTCATCGAAAAATGGACGTTTCATCGAACGCCGTTTCATCGAACGCCGTTTCATCGAATCGCTGACGGCCGTTTCATCGAATGTCTTTTATATAAGAAGTGTGAAAGATGCTCTTTTATTCCCGGATCGAGTGCATTTTTGTGTCATTACCCATTTCATCGTCAGGTTTTTTAATGTCCAAACTTGTAGCTGTTACAATTTATTTTGATGCAAGTAACCCATGAGGATATTTGTACCGATTTTTATGTTTGTTTCGCATATTATGCTTATCTGTTCACCCCTCTGTATTAACCGATGGGCCTTGAGGGTATTGTAACAAATAAATAAGAATTCGCACTCCCGGTAAGAGCGCACTCCAACTCATGGAGGCCAGAAGGCGGCTTAGGTTTTGCGCAGGGGCAACAACTTTAGCCATGTGAGCCTCCTAGCCTCTCATGTCTCTTTCTATTGATACTTTTTTTACTGCCCGAAGCTTGCATTAGCTAAAGCTGAGGTGCTATTTATGAAACGACACCGAAACATTGTTTTTTTTTAGTTCTAAGACTCAATGAAGTCAAAAGTAAGTACGTCACTTCCAATTTTATTGGAAAACTTTCGGGGCTCATGTGTTCGTGCGATAGCCATTCACCGTTTCAAATGATGAGCAATTGCTCTCAAAAGTCCCCCACAGCCATGCTCCGTCTGTTCTCATAAAAAAGGCGGACCTTCTCATTTCTTGCCACTATGGCCTTCTTCTGGCGAGGAGGCTCTTGGGAACTCAGCATAGCCTCCAGCTTGTCTTCCGTCAGTTGATGTTGTGCGGCGAGGCAAGTGAAAAACTTCCAGAACCCGGGATGGGCACCTCCGACCAGCTTCAGAAAGCGGGAATGCCACCCTGGCGTTCGATAAGACGGCGTTCGATAAAGCGGCGTTCGATGAAACGGCTTCGATGAAACGGTGTTCGATGAAAAGGCGTTCGATGAAACGGCATTCGATGAAACGGCTTCGATGAAACGGCGTTCGACAAAACGGCGTTCGATGGAATGTCCGGTCCCAGTTTTACTTAAACCAGGCATTGAAGTGGTTCCGGAAACCCAAATAGATAATCATGAAAGCTTGTTTTTACGCCTTAACTGTTGGGGTAACGATGTTATCCTTGGAGCTGTTTATCGACCCCTCTCTGCTACTTCTGACATCTTGTGCAAATTATTTGACCATTTCTTTAAATTTAGTAGCCGTAAAAAATCTGGTTGGAGACTTTAATATCTCGTCCGTTCACTGGGTGAATATGTGTGGTTCATCTTCTCCAACAAAAATTATTTTTGATATGATGCTCGCCTTTGATATGACGCAATTAGTTGAGGATCCAACCAGACCAGGTGGTGCCGGTCACTCCATTCTTGATGTTATTTTTGTAAACAACTCGCTTTCTGATTGCACCATATCTGTTTGACAAGATATATTTGATCACTACTTGGCCTTGTTTACCTGTTTGCTTGAGCGCTTTTCGCCTAAAAAGAGCTATACATTCGCCTTTAACGACTTCTTACGAGCTGACGATACTAGCATACTCGACAATATTGACATAAACCTTGATATTTGCACTCGTACAAAGGTTGATGCCCTTTGGCTAAAATGCAAGCACTTATGTGAGCGCTGCCTTGACAAATTTGTACCTACAAAATACGAACGTATTAATCGGGATCATTCGTGAATTAATACAAAACGTCATACATCTCAAACGCAGAATAAAACCAGCAAAACAATCATGGCCAATTAACTGTGATGTCAAAAAAAAGAAAAAAAGAACTGCAGAGCGACCTAAACTTTTTGAAACAGGACCTTCAAAAGTTTCGGCTTCATTCACTTGACTGGAGAAAAAAAACCGTTGAGCAACTCATAATGAATGACGATGTCTCCACTGACGCTGGTCCTATAGCGTGACTTTTCAGTGAGTATTTTCAGTCGGTATTTTCCGATAACTGTGACCATGACTATGTCCGTTCTACCATAACAAACCGTCGCTCTGAGGTCATAACTTATTATGGCATAGTTTCTTTGCTGTTGTCACTTAAAACGAAAACAAATGCTGGTCCTGATAAGATTCCAAACACGTTTCTACGTCGCTGCGGTGAGTCCCGAGCCTATTTTCTTCTCTTTATGTTTCGTAAATAATACTAAATCAGCTCGCTGCCAGACAATTGGCGTACTGCCGTAGTAATATTTGTGCAAAAAAAAGGGGATTGCTTAGCAGTTCAGAACTACCGTCCCATTTCCTTGACTTCTTTATGTAAATTCATAGAGCAACTCATCTGCAGTCGAATCAATCAACTGCTGAACAGCCGTAATTTTCTAACAGTTTCAACATGGCTTTCGCAAAGAGTTATCAAATATGTCCCAACTCTGTCATGAGGGTGTAGGACCGTTCGTCGAATGACAATTTGTAGCACGACAGCTGATAACAGGGCTATTCGTCACATAGGGCAATTCGTCATAGGGCGGTGCGTCACTATGACAATTCGTGAAACATTTTTTTCTGGTAATTTTATGGGTTTTGTTGCTTATTGAGCATAGTTTTTTTAGGTGAGTGCAATTACTAGTGACCCTCTTCCTTTATTGACTTATTTTTCCCTCAGCCATGAAATTAGTTTGTACTAATTTTTATAAGCACTGCGTAATAATGTCTTGACCACCACAACCTTGGCACCACTCCTAGTTACTAATAAGAAGGGAGTACTCATTCAGGTGCGCAAATACAAGTGTTTTATTAATGAGAGCACTTTACCAGTGTTCAAAAAAGAGATACTTCTGGCACATGCTTCGACGACATCCAAGTTGTTGGTCTCGTAATAGCGATGAAGGATGGCCCGAAGTTGCCTGTTTTGTCCGGCCCGCCTCCGCGACACCATTGTGGAAACGACCCGGCTTGCAGCTTGGCTGAGCTTCAGCTCCGTCATAGCTTGCTCCTTTTTTAGTGACTCCGTGAACGCCCAGAGATTAGGTGAAGCACAACTTACGTTGCTCTGCAAAAAATGATATCGAGGGCTTTATAAATAAACTCCAGATACAAACTGTCCAATAAAACTGTCCAATAAAACCACATTTTTGGAGGGAACTGGGTGGAGCAGATCTTGTTTTGTCGCGATCGGCCGATGTAAACATCCTCAAAGTAGTCTGCTACTTGAATCGCCTCAGGGAGAAATGCTCTCATGATGTCCTGAAAAGCTTCAGGAATGTTCCCAGCAGGCAGAAATGCCAAAGCCGGGAGCAGTTCTAGCTGGGATAAAAGGAAAATGTTTTGAAACTCTACACAAACTGATAAGCAATAAATACAGAAAAGGAAACATCACTCTACAGGCCAAAAGAGACTAACCTTTACTGCAAATATCTCGTCCGTGGCGTAACGAGGTTGCAAACCCAAGGCGCAAAGCTTCCGATAAACGGACTGGGCAAGATAGAAGAAGCATCCTTGAATTCGGACCTCTGAAATAGTGTCATGACCGGCGTTGATAGCAGCCATTTCGAAGTCCGTATACAGGGTCCGTGCAGCGCAGGGTCCAATGTTGTCAATGACGGCTGTGAAGAACCTGGTAAGATGAAAAAGTTGTAGAGTTTGCACAGCCATTTGCAATAGGGCATTATCATAATTGGAAGTTACCTGCGGTATGTTGAATCAGCTTTGTTTGGAAGTAAACTGTACACCATGGGCACGGTGATCCCGTTCTTCAGCGCATGTATGGTGTAGAGTTCATAGAACAGGGGGGTGGGGGGGACACTACCTTGAACGTGCTATCACAAAACCAGGCGCTTACACCTCCCAAGCACTCCAGGTTGCGTTGTGTTGCAAATAGGATGAGCCGGTTGACGTCGCCCTCGCCACTGTCGCGCAAGAGAAACGGCTCTTCCTTGCAGTTCACCTACAAGCAAATATGGCATGTAAATAAACCGCAGAATGGTAATGTTATAGGGCATGTAAATCAACCACGTAATGTTTTATGTACGCACCGTGCACTCTCTTGGGAGCTTGATGTCCTCTCGGCAGGGTGGGAGGGCATAATTAAATGTTGCCCGTTGCCTCTGTCTTCGAATGGTTCGACGTAGAGTTGACGTAGAGGGCAGTTGTGACGCAGTGCTGTCGGTGATATTTGCAGCCGCGTCCCAGAGAATATGCTGAGCTTGGTCACGTCCTTCCACTGAAAATAAATTACATATGTTATCAAATGCCGTTTATCATCAGAACTATCACGGAAAACGAAGTAAATCGTATGCGTCCCCACCTGCACTCGTCTTCATTTTTGATCGAGCCTTCGGACAGTTGATTTCTTGCTTGCTGACGCACG
>JAZHYW010003491.1:0-21645 GCA_037355805.1 Ixodes ricinus
GGACCAAAAAACTATAGAACTCCGCTCCCAATTCAGATTTCTCGAAAAGTGCTTCAGCTTTCCTTTAAGCTGCGTGCATCATACAAGAACCACGGCGCTCGCCGCATACACGATGACATAATTTATAAGCGTGCACGCTTCAATAATGTTCGAAGCATCTTTGTTTCGTGCACATGTGTACACTTCGAACATGTCTGCATACAATTTCTGTATGACCAATGTGACAGGATACCGTCACACAAGGAAGAAACACGCCTAAGACATTTGAGTGTTTGAGTGAACCGTTAATGCCCATCTGATACGGTACAATGGGCCCTTTGGTACGAAATGCGCATGCGCCACCACAGGAGACTCGCGCATGCGCAGTTCGTACCGGGGAGCCCATCGTACTGTATCGGATGTGCAAAACCGCTTTCCTTAAACTATGTACACTCTAAGAAAAAATGGAGGAAAAAGGTAGTAACGGCGCGTCTTCCCCCTTCTACTGGCGCGCCCCCAAGCGGACACGAGAAGAAGGGAGAACGAAACGTTTTTCTCCTTCTCCAGGCAGACGGGAGAAAGCTTTCGCTCTCCCGACTTATATTCTTTCGGTTTCGTTTTTCGAGCACGTCGCGCACGTTGTTTAAGAAAAGTTGTTGAGTTGATTGAGCTTCAACGGCAGCGAAGGCCGCCGTTAATTACGTCTTCTAGTCCAAACGTGCAGAACATTTCGGTTGCATTGACGTTTTTATCACTAATATTATCAAACGTGCAAACGAAACCGCTAAAAACAGCGAAGTTCCGGAGCAGTTCCAGCAGAGCTACGTACACTGGGTAAGATCGCCGCACTATGGTGCCTGGATCGCGTCTCCGACTGCTGTGTTTAGCGTCCTATCCCGCCCATACATCAAAAGTGGTCCCGAAGTGGCAACAAATGACGTCACAGAAGCCGGAGTGTCATGCTGTTGCCTGTCGCGATCCTGGCGGTTGGCCGTAGAAATGCTGGAAGAAAGCACAAGCGAACGCGAGTGTCGCTTTCGTCACGGCGTCCCAGGCGTCCCAACTTCCTACTGCTGCAGCTTCCGTGGACTGTCGAAGTGAAGAACGACCTGCAGCAGAACAGGCGTCTGCTACATCCACCACAGCTGCTGAGACACCGCCAAGGTCACGACCGGCGACAACATGACGCTTCTAGTGACGTCATCAGGCGGAAATCGAGGGACCACTGTTTTGGACGCGGTAAACACACCAGTCGGAGACGCGTTCCAGGCACCATAGCCGCACTGATCTCGCTGATCTCTATGACAATTGCTGGATCGCGCTTCACCGCTTCGAGCTTATTGCGCGATTGAAGCCACCGGTCGGCCATCTTACCGGTGCCGCTGAAGCGCTGTCAAGGCGGCGGTCATGTGACCTTTGCCTCTGTTCTCACGTGACCTGCACACGGTAACCATGGTAACTGTCTGAGCTTGACAGCGCTAGAGCATATCTCGTAAGATGGCCGACGGTGGCTTCATTTTCGGTGCGCGGAAGCGCGATCCAGCAATTGTCATAGAGATCAGTGGATCGCCGTCTCGGGATTGCGCAACCCACGCCAGCCCAGGCGGAACTACAGTAGCGGAACCACGCGGATCTGTGTCGATGTTTTCGACATTATGGAAATCACAGGAACTGCGTTCAAGACCGGCAGGTTTTGCTGCCGGCTGCCTGGGTGCCTTCCGTGCTGAGTTCGGTTCGGCTTCTGCCGATGCCGAGTGCCAACCGGCAATCAACGTGGCTTTTATTTCTACGCGTCAGCAACATAGCAGCAACATCGTGATGGCATGTGTTGTGCGTTGTGAACAGAAGGCTGGAATTATCGCCGATGTGACCGTGTGTTCGCGTATCAGTGGTGTAACAACAAGATGAGATGACGTAAACTGTCGGGCATTGATGCCGCTGGCCGAGCCGTGATCGGAGGGGGCGGGGTGTCGCAGGTTGACATTCCGCTTCACATTAACGAGTTTAAGACCACTTGAGGGATTAGGTGCAATCGGTCGACGTGCGGATAGTCATGTTGGAACGCTGGTCTGATCAGTAAGCTCCTATCGTAACAGTGGCCAATATGACTGTCGGTTGTCTCCTTCCCGAGAGCGATTGCGCTGTAGAAAGGACTGAAAAGTACGAAATTATGACGGAAAGCACGTATACATACAGTGTGTAATTTCAGCATTAAAAAAGAATACTAGGTAAAATCGAAAAGAAAATGAAAGCCGTTTACAACTCCCTGTAACGCCTAACTAGAGCGCAGCTCTTGAGGAGGAGGGAAGGGTACTGAGTGGAGGGTAAACTCCTCCTCAACTCCTCATCCTACCAAATACTCCTCCCTCCCTCCCATCCTCCTCCTCCCTTCCTCCTCCTCCTTCCCCTCCTCCTTCCTCCTCTCCCTCTCCCTCCTCCCTCCTCCTCCTCTCCTCCTCCTTTCTGCGCGGTGCATTATGGGATATTTCCCATGATGCACCGCGACGGTTACGCCGACGCCGACGGCGACGGCGACGGCGACGCCGCTTCTAGCCGGAAACGGGCGCCTAAGAGCTGCGCTCTAAAAGCTACCCTTTATTTTGCAGTGGTTAAATATACCACAGTTCCTGGAGAAACTGCCCTGACTGCCCTCCAAGTGACGCGCTGGGATGAGCGCTAGAAGTTTTCGAGCTCTGCCACGGTGTAGCTCCGTACACTTAACACCTGCCGCAAGTCGCGGCTTTGACTGCATTCAAGTAGATCGAAAAGCGATTTCTCTGCCTGTGAAGCATCACTTCCAGCTGAGTGAATATCCGCTCTACAGGGACTAATTCAAGACGGCAATTGAAGCCGTGCGCGAACAGCACAAATAGAAAAAACAAACTAGAATAGAAATACCGGCTACGACGTGCCGTGCGGGGAAACAAACCCATGGCTTCGAGCCGCATTGGAACGGCTTGATTTATTGGCTTTCAAATAATTACGACATGATCGAGCGTTTACTTTTTAATAAGAGATTCATCCCCTGAGCCATTCGAAATATTCTCAGTGGTATTACATTGCTGGGAAAAGATCAACATGTTGGGAATATTTTTTATTGCTTAGGGAGTCACCGAAAAGTTATGTACGTTCAAAACGACCAGTATAAAAGACGGAAACGCAAAGCTCGGTTAGTGTCGGGTTAGTGTGCCGTTGTGTCGACATTTGTATGTGCCATGTGTGTGTACGTCAATGTATGCTCACATGATGCTTGTAGTATCCTTAATGTGTGTATAGTAGAGGATCCGAAAGCGCAAAGATAGCCTCAGCTATATAAAAAAATATTTTTTGTAGAACATGAATAGGGTGGTACCTAGCGCCGCCTAGCTATGCTGTTTGCAATTACTCTGTTCGACCCTGCCATCTGGTGGCAAGCGATTTAACCTTCTTTCACGCTACGCGGTAAACAGCGGCTTCGAGTTCTTTTGAGAGCGGCTTTTGGTTTCGCGGTTTGGTTTGCCGTTCCTCCGTGATGTGCGGTTAGCGAAAGAATTGGGACTCGAGGAACAGCAAAGGTAAGACGTGAAGTGCGCGAAGTAACTGGTTATCGGTTGTCTCCGTTTAACATCACAGTGCTGAGGACGAGAAGACTAATGTCACATTCAATTGGGGCGCACGCAGCACTGAGAAAATGCTGCCACCAAGGCCGCGCCACGGCGCGGGTGCAGCTCATGACGCACTACCAAGTGAACACGAAGCATTCCGCCGTGCAACGCGCTTGGCGCGGTCACTTCAAGGGCAAAACATAAACGGGTGGACCATTGAACAAAATCCGCCGCGAATATGGTGGCGGCGCGCGCCATCTGCGAGAGTCTTCCGAGCCGCCATGTTTACCGAGACGAGGCTGGACGAGGAACACGAAGCGAGGGAAAGAAGGGGACGAAGGAGGCGGAGAGCGTTAACTCAAGGCCGCACCGGCCCGCAGTGCGCGAAGCTGCACGGTCTCCTTTCGACGGTACAGCTGGTGCAGCAACGCGCCGGTGTCATGCGCCGCACGAAGTCCCAAATGAACGTAGTGCAGCCGCACCGACACGACCATCTGAACGCGACGCGTCCGTCGGTGCAGCGCGGTGCGGTGTGGTGCGCCCCAAATTGAATGTGACATAAGTAGCTGCTTTCGAAACCGAAGTTTCTGTACCTGCGGGGGAACATGGCTTCGGAAATAAACACAGTTCTCGGAAAGCTCGTGTTACGCTTTTATTTGCTGCTCCTTTCGTCCCGTACAAGAGATGTAGCGTCCTCGTTAAGCCTTATTGAGCTCAATTTGCTCGATTCAGGGCCGCCATAATGAGATGCAAGCGACGGAGGAACTATTTGCTCCCCTGCTTCACGGACGAAGGTTTCTCCCTTTCTGAAGGAACATAGGTTACAAGACCGTTGCTCCCCTAAGGGAGAAATATCCATACCCTTTTTTTTAAGAGCGTATTATCTGCAGACTGTCTTTTGCATGAGCGTGACCGCTCCCTTAGGACACGTATAGTACGCGAACACCCGGAAGATGTAGACTGTACACAAGAAGCTGAGAACAATGAAGGCAATCAACAAATCCCGAGACTCAATCACGAGCCCGTCCGTATACGGCCGATTGGGAGCGGTGTGACGCGATAACGTCCACGGGTTTCACGAGGTGGAAATGTGCTCGTGACAGGGAAGGAAGAGGCAGACGGGGACAGCAGAGAAAGAGAGAGAGAGAAAGGGAGAGGCGACAGGTGAGTCACCCGATCCATTGTTTTCCTCTTGTTCGGTCCGTTGCGTCACACAGCCGTGGCAGTCCATTTGCTTCCCGTCCGCCGATGTCAAGTTCGTTTGCCGGACCGAAAACAATACGCTGGCGATTGCAGCTTTCCAGAGAGAAAGAAAACAAAAAGGAAGAAACAATGGGCGAAGAAAAGAGCGTGTACCCGGACAGCTGACAGCGCGCGTGACTGCGACGGCTATTGCCCGGTCGCACGACTGCGTCGGAGGCCCTCACGCGCTGGAGGCGGTATAGCCGAGTTTGAAATAGGATGCGGACGCGACTGCAGTTTTTATTTGCGTCATCGCCGCGGCGCTTGCGTTAGAGCCGGCGCCTTACGTTCGACAGCGAGAAAGCGTTTAATGAATTATTTGTACTGTCCATACAACTTTACTGCGCTTATCCCCCACGGGGAAAAAAAGTCGCTTCTCTGGGTTGTGGACGCATGCATGCCGCCTGGTATGCCACAGAAGAGAGCTACAGCGCAGGCTGGAAGTGCGGTCCACTTTTTTCTTCATGGCCCAAACAGGTGATAACCACCGAGGGTCAGATCGGGCCGTGCACATGTACGGCAAAACGCTCGACAGAGGTCTTACGACGCGTCAGACACATGACCGAACCAACACCTCCTAGAAGACAAGCGGCCAAACACGCCGAAGCACAAACGACAGCTGCTAAGCGGATGACGCGTTCGTCTTGGCGTCGTCACTGGCTGCATCGCGCTCGACGCTGACGGGATTTAGGCGTCGCCGCGTGCATCCATACTCATGACGTCTGTAAGGGAAAGGATCATTCCTTTTATCCTACGTTGTATTGGCCCGACAACATCAGTCGACAGCCAATCATGGCTTTACGTGAATGCAAACGACGTGGTGCATGAACGATATCCACTGAGATCCACGGAGGAAACTCGGCGAAGGACAAAGTCCGAAAAATAACAGTCGCTCTGACGCTGATCACGATGGTTGCCAAGCTTACGTCACTAATCTTCGCAGCCGAATAGTTTTCCCGTTGAACACCAAGAACCGCAGGGCCGCGCTGCACACGAGGTGTCTATACACGTTTGGCCTCCGGGTGCCGCCATCTTGTTGCTTGCGTGACGTAGATCGTCTGATAGATACACTCGAACCTTACAGAACAGTGTATGGAGAGAGTTTGGTCAATGGGAGGAGCGGGAGAGCCAGGGCGTGCACCAGACGCAGAAAGAGGGCTTGAGATGATCTCCTGGCCAACCAGAAGCCGAAAAGAACAGTTTTAATCATAGATTTGTGGTTTTAATAAACGCGTAAGCGTTAAATGTAGTAACCCTTCGTGGTTGAAAATAGGGTGCACGTGATGTTTCGATTATGATCATGCAGAAAGATGTAAGAACCGAATGTGCCGCTCGAACTCTGTTTTTCTCTGTGACCGCTCGGACGGCCGATTCCCGGCCCTCGGCGCCTGGCGCACGGATCATGTAGATCGTTCCGCTAGTCGCGCTCTTCCTCCACGATTTTGGATGACCGTGATTGAAACATCACGTGCACCATTTTTTCAGCCACCGAGAGTTACTCCGACGCACTTATTAAGTTCGTTTCTCGCGACCACCGCCAGGGTATTATTTCCGGCTTCTGGTTGACCACATTCGAATTTGTGAAGACGCCCTGGAACACGCCCAGTGCGCCTTCGGCAAATGGCGTCTCCTCATTTGATTCCTTTACTTCCCAATGAATGGGCACCAAACTCTCTGTATATACGACTCTGGAACCTTGGTAACAGGTGTTTCATGGTTGCCAGCAGGCTAGCTCTTGACGCGTGGCTGCTTGCAAGCCCGTATACTACGTTTCACTCAAGTCCGACCGCGGCCAGCACTATACGACCCCCCCGCAGGGGGCACCTGTGAAAGCAGGTGTTTGGTGAGTGGCGTCACCACGGACCCCGAGCCATGCGGGTTCGCCCGCCCACGTCTGGCTGTGCGTGGCTTTCCCGTGTCCGGGGAAAAGGGCACCCTGGTGGTTGAGCCGAGCCCGGGGTAGGTTTGGACCCTTCGGGGCCCCCGGGCGAGGCAATACACCACTTCGGCCCCCGCTTCCCGTAGACGGGTGTCCTAGCTTGGCCCGACCAGAATGATTCAGTCAGTCGCCACTTCTACTATCCCCTCCTTTCTTTCACTCTTGTCTCCTCCTTCTTTTCACTCTTCTCATTTCTCTTCTTTCCTTTTCAACTCTTTTGGCGGCAAGGGCTAACCTTGGGTGGCGACAGACCCCTTGTCCTAAACCACACTTGGTTATAGTACCTGGGCAGTGCTAATAGTTTAACGGTTCCAGCAAAGCCCTTTTTGTTATGGTCCGTTAACTATTCCCTTGTTGGGCTCCGTGGTGGGCGGCACACCACAGGTTCTGAAGACTTTCCGCCTCTTATGGCTCCCTCCCTCTCTAAACCCGGTTCCAGGCAGGCATCCAAACGGCCCTGTCCGGAACAAGTCATCGCCAAAGCACCAGAAACAGAACACTTTGTAAAGTTTTTGTAGTTCACTCCGAAGACGATCAACGCCCTGCCGCCAAGTTGTCTCCGTTCATTGTTGCCAAAGTTCTTGAGCACTTGATCGGACACTCCTACCAAGCAAAAAAGCTGCATTCTGGGGACCTGCTTGTTGAGGTCACCACACAAGTGCAAAGTGTGGCCATTCAAAAAATGAAAAGCATCGTCGATACCTCCGTCACGGTAACGCCGCACAGGACGTTGAACACTGTGCGTGGTGTCATCTCTGAAGAAGACCTTTTAGGTGTAAGCGAGGATGAGATCCTTGAAGGCCTACAAAACTCGGGTGTCACTGCAGTAAAGAGGATTATACTTCGCCGCGAGGGTCAGGAGATACCCTCAAAACATCTTATTCTTTCTTTCGAACGGCATAGTCTCCCAGCGACAGTGAAGGCAGGCTATCTGAACTGCCGTGTCCGTCCTTATGTGCCAAACCCCCAAAGGTGTTTCAGGTGCCAACGGTTCGGGCATGGATCCAGGAGCTGCCGTGGAAGAGAGATCTGCGCCAAGTGTGGCAGCAACGAACACGTCGCAGACATCTGCGAAAACACTGTGTGTTGCTCCAACTGCAAGGGCACCCATGCAGCGTACTCTCGTGTTTGTCCCCTATGGAAGCAGGAGAAGGAGATCTTGAGTTTGAAGGCTAAAGAAAACATTACATACCTTGAGGCCAAGAAACGCTGGTCATTCCTTGCACAAGGTTCGTATGCCGACGTGGCGCGCCGGGGTCCTGCGCCACGTATGGAGTCGACGGCAACCCAGGTCTTGCTCGAAGACCTGGCTGCCGCCCTCAGGACCCCAAAGCCTACCCTGGGGCAGCGGGCTCCCTCTCTTCGCGGAGAGGGTTCGCCAGCTGCTCCCACGTCCCAAGACAGGCCAGCGCCTGCTGCGCCTGTACAGTCCGCGCGGTCTCCTACTAGGGAGAAAAAGCGAGGCCCTCGGCCTCACTCTCTGGAGAGACCGCCAGCAACCAAGGAGCTGCATGGTCCTCATGCAGCTTCTGTAACACAAAAGGAGGCGGAGCAGATGGACGGGGTTGAATCCCTCCCAAGTACATCTGCCACCCTCCCGTCGGGTTCTGGTCGTGGCCGCAGGTTAGGATCGCGCAGCTCCGACTCTCCCGGGCCGGCGGGCAAGCCTGCTTGCGGAGCTCGGGAGAGCGGTGCTCCCGCCCTGTCCACTTCCCCGTCTGCCCCTGGGTCTGACCAGGAGGAGATGGAGTGGCAGAATCCGAGGACCAAACAAAAAACAAAAAATCCTGTGATCCCTCCGAAGTGATGACATTTCATTCACTCTTCACCCGTGTGCTCATAATTTCATATCTCTATAATGGTTTCAGTGCTAATGCAATGGAACTGTCGAGGGCTCCTGAGTAACCTGGATGATGTGGAGTTTTTGCTGGAGGAACACAAGCCACGTGTGCTTTGCTTGCAGGAGACTCATTTAAACTCCAGCCATACCAACTTCCTCAGACGGTACCAGGTATTCCGGAAGGATCGTCCGTGCTCCGTCACTTCTTCTGGAGGAGTTGCGGTGGTTCTCCCAAGAGAAGTGCCCTGTGTACAGGTTCCACTGTCTACCTCACTGGAAGCAGTGGCTGTACGGTTTATGCTTCACAAAGCTCTGACAGTGTGCTCTTTGTACTTACCACCATCCTTTACTTTGAAATCTTCAGATTTTAATTCGTTTTTAGACCAGCTTCCTGAGCCATTCCTTTTGATGGGCGATTTTAATTGCCACAACCCTCTATGGGGGAGCACACGTCGTGACATCCGAGGGAAAATTATTGAAACTGTCTTATTCTCGCGAACACTTTGTCTTTTTAATACTGGTGAGCCTACCTTTTTTAGCTGTCAGCACCTTTCTTCATCATGCATTGATCTTTCCATCGGGACTGCCACACTTTTTCCTAACTTTTCATGGCATGTGGATCCTAACCCATACCGTAGCGACCATTTTCCCATTATTTTAAAGTGCACTGCTCCTTCATCCTCTCTCATGACACGTTCGCCACGCTGGAAAGTAGACCAGGCAGACTGGGCCATGTTTGAAAGTTTATCTGAGGTAAATCCTGAAACCTTAGCTGGCTTGGAGGTGAATGATGCCTGCAAATTCCTTACTGCGTCTATAGTTGCGGCAGCTCATAAAGCTATTCCGCAGTCTTCTACACGCCTTCCTGTTAAGCCGAAACCTTGGTGGACTAAGGAGTGCAGCGAGACTCGGAAAAAACAAAATTGTTCATGGGATGTGCTACGCCGGTACCCGACACCTCCAAATGTCTTAGCCTTCAAACAGGCTCGGGCGAAGGCTCGATATGTTCGTCGTCAATCGAAAAAGACGACATGGAAGAAATCAATGTTGTACACGTTCCTCAAAAAAGGAACGAAAGCTCGTTCCTCGTTCCTTCTGATTTTTGGAACGCGTTCCCGTTACAAGTTCCATCCGTGAAAAAGGAACTCGTTCCCGTTACAGTTACAAAAATGGAACGTATCGTTACATATACGTTACATTTGTATTTTGCTGATTACCATATTTAGTTCAATTAAGCAAAGTTTTTTTTTACCTATCTTTTTAAATGGGAAAATACGATTTTGAATCCCGTGATGGAAAGGCAGCAGGAGAAGAAAACAAGCGGAAGCAGGGTTTCATTTGTTGATATATTGAAGTTTAGAAATCTCAGCTTTTAACCATATTCATGTTTGTGGTGGACGATTGAGACGAGCCAAACGCACTGTCACCCCACATTGCACGGGTGTTTAGCAACAACCTTACAAGTTTCGATCTAACAAAGTCCCTTGTTCCAACTTTACAAGAGTTGCTTCTCGATGTTACTGTCCGCAAGACGAGTACTGAAGGACAGGGTAGGGCTTTTGGAAAGTCAGCCTTGAGAGCTACAAGTCTTTCTTCGTAAAGGTTGGATTTGTTGTTCAGTTTGAAGCTGGGGGACAAGGGGAGAAGGAAAGAAGGTTAATTTTTGTGTATCTTTAAAGTTACCAATGTCTGGGACACAAGGGTGCGTTCGATGTCTGGTAACCTGTTATTTTGTTGTAACTGTAGGTATCTTTGTGGAAGTTCAGTGATGGCTGTAGTCGTGGAAGTAAAGAAAGTAGCTCTGTTCGAAACGTCCCTCTTTCTGTGTTTTTTCCTTTGACTAAAAAGTTTCGCTTTTTGTACCGCAATCTCGGGCACGGAAAAAGCATCGATGTCCACTAGCTCTCCTGCACCCGACTGTTACCAAGCGAGGACCACATAAAATAAACCCTAAGATAAGTAACCAAAAAGTTAACGAGATCCATGCTCTTCGTAAAGATATTGTTTTTATACTTTTAGAATTTCCCTTTTAGAAATAAAATAAAGATTGCCCCACAGGACGAAAAAAAAAGGAACGCCGTTCCTTTTTCCGTTTCAGTAAAAATGTAACGAGTTCCCGTTCCAGTTCCACCGATGCAAATTGGAACGGTGGCGTTCCTTCGTTCCTCCTGAAAGGAACGCGTTCCAGGAACGCCGTTCCTTGGAACGCCGTTCCGTACAGCACTGGAAGAAATACACCTCCTCCGTTAATAGTCACACCAGTGTAAAAGTTGTCTGGGAAAAAGTGCATAAGATTAATGGGGATTATCGAGCCTTCTCTATACCGCTTTTTGTTCTGCCAGGTGGTGTACTGCCTAGTCTTGAGCAGCAGGCCAATATTCTAGGAGAGCACTTTGCATCTGTATCGGGTTCATCGCATTACTCGGCTGCATTTTTAAGGCATAAAAGTGTTATAGAGAAGAAGAGAATAAATACCTCTGGAGGACTACGAGAACCCTATAATTAGAGTGTGTACTTCCGGTTTTAACCGAAAAACACCGATAAACATCCGTCGGTGACGAAAATACAAAATCGGTTAAAACCGAAAAACACCGGTGGTTGGACATTTTCGCCCTGGTTAAAACCGAAAAACACCGGTCGTTGCATTTTTCCGACCAAGCGAAACCCTTTCCCCGTAGAGGTTCGTCAAACGTGCTACCTCGCCCTCCTTTCTGCGGGTCAAAAGCGTCTAGTTAACGCAGTGGAAGCTAAGCTCTCACACGCCTTTCCCCCATTGTGTCTCCCATGGCCCCCTTTTGTGGAAAAACTAACGCAGTGGAGGGTACGCTCTCACGTGCCCTTTCCCCATTGTGTCTGGCCAAGTGATGTCGGTGCAAGCCATGTATTCAGAGGTTTCTGTGGTTCCTGGAAGACACTGCCAGCATCCGTGTCGTACAGGGCTACTGACCTTTGAGAACTGAGATGCGTTCATTGTTATCTGTTTAGTTTCCATGGGCTTTGGGGGAAACGGAAAAAGGGTTTTGTTGGCGTGGGGGTTTTTCGCCGTTCAGTAAAAAAATTCGCAGACGTGTTTCAGAAGGCGCGTCCGTCCCGCGTCTGCGGGTTTTCTCAACGTGAGACTTGCTTCCCTTCGCCGAACACTTCAAGTATCGTCGTCACGCGGAGTAGAAGGCCACCAGGATGGGACGCAAGCGGAAAGCTCCGGATGACTACGCTACAGATTTTATGAATGAATCGTCATTCTGGTTCCGCGTGCAAATTGTTAATCCGTGCATAAAGGTGGAGCTGCCAGAGGGATTTGTGCCTTATGAAAGCAACTATCGGCTGGTCCTCCGAGACGAGCGCAAGCTGAGTGACCTGGAATTAGAGTTTCTTTGTTACCGCCAGGATGCTGTGACTAGCACCGTTGATCCAGTGTTATTTTGGAAACTCTCATTCACCTGACTGGCCACTACTGTCCCAAGCCTCGCTGGACATTTTGTGATTTCCTGTGTCCAGCGCAAATGTGGAGCGTGCGTTTTCAAAATTGCGGGTTGTGAACCGCAAGGAACGTGCTGCCATAACGGATGCAAGCCTCTCGAAGTATGCTTGCATCTACTATAATAACCAAGTGTGAGAAATAGATGCTTCCTCGAGAACAAGTGTATGAAATATCTGAATAAAATTGGAACTCTCTGTCTGTGATCAATCGCATTTTTTTCCACCGATAATCACCGATTTTAGCCTCGTCGTGAAACGTTCCACCGAAATACACCGGTGTTTCGAAAATAAATAAACACCGAAAAACATCCGCCGATTTTTCTCACAAATAAACACCGGAAAGTACACACCCTACCAATAATAGACCATTTACTTTTCGAGAGTTACAGGTAGCTTTAAATAAAAGTAAAAATACCTCTCCAGGACCAGACCGGATTCATTACTGTATGCTCAAGCATTTGCATCCTAATACCCTGCAAGCGCTTTTAAACTTTTTTAACCAAATCTGGCGAGAAGGTGTCTTCCCAGACTCCTGGAAAAGAGCTGAGGTTATCCCGCTCCTCAAGCAAGGAAAAGATCCATCATTACCCTCAAGTTACCGGCCCATAGCTCTCACCAGTTCCTTAGGGAAAACATTTGAACGGATGGTAAACTCAAGATTGGTCTATTTTCTAGAGGAAAATAATCTCCTCGATAAGTTTCAGTGCGGTTTTCGTGCCCACAGATCAACGGTGGATCACCTAGTCAGACTGGAGAAAACTATTCGTGAGGCTTTTGTTAATAGACAACATTCTGTTTCTGTCTTTTTTGATATAGAGAAGGCTTACGACACAACATGGAGGTATGGAATCTTGAACGATCTTGTCTCGTATGGAATTTGTTTGCCGAATGCTCTCACTTATCAAAAGCTTCTTGGAAGACAGATACTTTCATGTCAAGCTTGGTACAACCTTCTCTCGTAGTTTTGTTCAAGAGAATGGAGTTCCACAAGGTGGTGTCCTTAGCGTAACATTATTTTTAATAAAAATGAACTCTATTGCAAAGTCTATCCCACAATCACTTTCCTATTCTCTTTACGTGGACGACTTGCAGATCTCTTGCTGTTCGTGTAACATTTCAGTCTGCGAGAGACAACTACAGCTGGGAATTAATAGTCTGATGAGGTGGGCTGATACCAATGGGTTCAGTTTTTCACCAGAGAAGTCAGTGTGTGTCAACTTTTCATTACGTAGGGGCATGATCCTAGAGCCTAGTCTGACCTTAAGGGGGCAGGCAATTCCTGTTCGTAAAGAACACAAGTTTCTAGGAGTGATATTTGATAAAAAGTTGAATTTCCATAGTCATGTACTTTACTTGAAACAGAAGTGCTCAAGGTCAATGAACCTCCTAAAGGTGCTTTCACACAAGTCTTGGGGTAGCGATCGGGAGTGCCTCCTTCGTCTCTATCGCTGCTTGGTTCGTTCAAAATTAGATTATGGATGCGTAGTGTATGGATCCGCACGTCAATCTACTCTTCAGGTGTTAAACCCGATCCACCATCAAGGCCTCAGGCTTTCTACTGGTGCTTTTCGGACGTCCCCTATTCCTAGCCTATATGCTGAGAGTAATGAATATTCACTTGAAAAGAGACGATTTTATTTAGGGTTCCAGTATGTATTAAGAATTCGCTCTATCCCTTCCCACCCAATCCAGGAATCAATTCAGGATTCTCGCTATGAAACCACATTCCAGAACAAGCCATCTGTCGTACCCCTTTTACACAGAGAATTAAAGCATGTTCACAGGCGTACAATCTTGACAGTTTCAGCCTAGTTGCCCAACTTCCACTGGCAATAGCTCCTTGGGAGTGCACAGCACCCATAATCAATTTTACTCTGATTAAATATAATAAGCGGCAAACTCCTGTTGCTGCCCTGCAGCAGGAGTTTTTGCAGGTTGCTTATACGTACAGCAACTGTAGGAGCTTCTTCACAGATGGTACTAAGAGCGATTCTGTTGTTGGTTGTGCTGTTATAAGCGAGACATGGAAGGTTGTTAGGCGTCTTAATGCCCGAGCCTCAATCTTTACTGCAGAATTATATGCTTTAATTTTAGCTGTTGAATTCATTATAGAAAACTCTATTCAGTATTCTGTTATCTACTGTGACTCTCTCAGCGCATTAAAGGCACTTGCTTCCTTGGAAATACCGAAGAATACCTTTGTTACTAGGCTCCGGAGCATTGTGCACACTGCAGCAAAATCACAACTACACATCAATTTCTGTTGGGTTCCTAGTCATGTCGGTATTCAGGGAAATGAGGATGCTGATAGAGCTGCTAGTACATGCATTGAGAGGCAAGTGGATGTGAAGTACATTCCATACACTGACTACAAACACAGTCTCAAAAGAGCAATCCAGAAAAACTGGCAGTTAGAATGGGACACGGAAATTAACAACAAGCTTCATTGCGTGAAACCTACCCTGCGGGAATGGGCAAGTTGCAGACACAGGGAGCGCTTCTTTGAGGTGGTGCTCTGTCGTCTGAGATTGGGACACACCCATCTCACACATGGGTACCTCCTACGGGCAGAGGCGGCTCCGAAATGTGAACACTGTAACGAGTCATTGAGTGTCATGCATATTCTTATCACATGTCCTAAGTACCATCACGAACGCACCACCTTTTTCTCTACCTTTTTTCGCAAACATGTCCCGTTCCACCCGGCATTATTATTGGGTGACGAGCCTCTTGTGCCGCACCGTCAAGTTTTTAAATTTTTAGATAGCATTGGCATCCTACATCGGCTATGAAGTTTAGTTTGCTTTCATTTCTGTTACATTTGCCTGAAGATTAGCGGTGGCAGAAAGCCGGCGATCATGTATCGTCGGCACAATCTCCCAAACTTCCTATAGTGATGAAATTCCTTTAGAGTGCCTCTGGCTAGCGAAGCACCGGTTAAAAATTTCTGGAGGCCTTAATAGGCCTGTATCTTGTAAAGTTTTTAAACATTCATTCCCCATATTTTTAATGGAACTACCTACTATAGGTCTTTTCAGTATTGCCTTTAAACTACCCTGTGTTTGGCACACTATGGCCTTAGCTGCCGCTGTGCCATTAAACACCTAATTTTCTTCTTCTACTATACGACCCGTTGTTGCCAAAAAAAAGCGTCAAGCATGCGTGCGTAAAGAAAGCAGATGCGCGTGAGGCGAAGCATCTGCGCGTGCGCAGTGCCGACAGCAGCGCCACCACGGTGGCGTGACGTCAGAGAGTGGAGTTGGTCTAAATACATATTATGGTATGCGGGTATACGTTACCGACAACTCAAGAAACCTCGTGGCGTGGCATCTCATGTTCACCCTTCCTGCTTCGTGATTGAACCTTCGAAGTTCTAATTGGCTACTGCAGCCATCTAGTTGGCAGCTTAGGATTCTGACAAGATCCTCGGGACACCGTACCGACACACCGCGGGAAAAACGTCGTAAAAAGGAGCTAAGAAAGAAAAAAAAAGGCACGTAAATAAACCCATTTCGTGTCCGCTAGCGCAGACACCGCCAGAGGCTTCATACGGGCCTGCGTGACGTGTATATGGGCTCCTGGTGTAGGGAGCATATTTACGAGCGACCGCCGGAGAGTCGCTGGCGTGCATGGACACGGGTTGCCTCCAGGTTGAGCGCCTTTGCTGTTTGTCTGCTGTGCGTGTGTGTGTTCGTGACCGTCGACGTGCGAGTCCTTCGGCTTCCGAGGTCGGGTGTTGCCCCCTCCGAGAGGCTTCCTTCCTCGCACACCTTCTCAGCCCCGTGCGACCGTTCAAAAGCTGCTTTGCTCAGATTTTCGCCTTAAGATGGACCACTGTGGACGCTACGAGCCCATCCCAGCCAATCGAATGCCGCGTGAGTGTCACGTGACTTTCAAGAGCTCAGGAAGCTTGTGAGCACAAAGTTCCTGTGCCTTGGGGAGGGCCCCAGCGGCGCTCGTGGCACGTAATCACGGGATAAATGTTCACAGCGCTGAATCGGCTTGGATGTCTGGTAGTGGGGTCCGCTGTGGGCCATCGTATAAGGTGAAATGGACAGCAACGCGACCATGCACTCCTCCTCCGCTGCCGTCCATTCCTCGGACGTGTCGTCTTGCATGGCTCAGCTCGTGACGACGCGCTCGCGTAGGGCTTCTCTTCCTCTCTTTCCGCATGTCATATTGGCCGAGGTGCTTTACCTCGTTGACACCTTTCTTCTTTTTTTTTCTTTCATTTCTTACGCCCTCCGGTGTCCGTATTGTGTGTATGTATGGGTCGAGATTTTTGCTTTGTGCTTTTTTGTTTCGCAGTTATGGCGTTGGGTAGTCGTCGTCTGCTTCCTCCATGTCGTTTCCCGCATCACCGCGGCGATGTTTTACGATGGTCCGCCTCCCCGAACCTTTGTGGGGACTCCGTTCCGTAGAAGTTGTCGTGTATCGTAGGCCTTGCTTTGCAGCAGCGACGGTCTCTTTGAGCCAATGGGACGATAGATGCCTACCACGTGACCCCGTGATACCCGTGTCACTGCTCCCGGTCGCAGGGTTTTTGAGACTTGCCGGCGGTGGCTCTTGAATGGCTGGGACAGCTTCGTGTGCACCAAACGATCGTTTATAAATTTTAAAATATAAATAGGCCCGTTCGTTCACAACAGCTGTTCGACTTCTGTCTTGGCAACACCGAAGCTTTTTCGCATGCTCTGGTCCGTGGTCATCAACACCGCTCTGGTGTCGCGAAGTTTTGCTCGCGCGAGTGTTTAGTCTAGATTCATTTTGTGTTTTTGCCTTCTCCGAGAGTTCGTTCCGTCTCCACGGGACGGCTTATGGATTCCACCGGAGTGGGGGGCCCGAAATGGGGCCGAACGTGAACGCTGTAATGCTACACTTAATTTATAGAACCCCGCGTTGGAAATGTTTTGTCTTGTGTATATCTGCTTTTGGGATCTCTACTTTGGAGGTGGTTTCGCTCCGTGTATAACTTTTCTCCCTTCGTATGTACTTTGTCTTGTTTCAAGGGATCTTGTGAACTTCGTCCGAAATGTGGTTGTCTTGTGTATGCGCTTGGTTTTGTCATGCTGATGTTTGCTTTGGACCTCGAACCTTTTTGATTGGGGCTAAGAAAACCCCTCTTGATTGGTCCTTCCAAAACTTTCTGATTGGTGGACTGGAGGACACCAGAATGCTGCTGAACTCAATATAAGCGGCCACCGAAGGGGACTTGGCTCCCGGATACCCAGCCCTGGACTTCATCCTGCCTCTGGAGGCCAACCTCCACGTCCGACTCCCTTCCGCTGTGGAGTCTTTCGCCTGCTAACTCGCAAACCTGGGACCCCTTATGGCTGTGGAGGAGTTCGGCTGGCCCGCCTTTGTGTGGATCCTTGTTTGTCGAGGTTGGCTGTGGTCGGAACACCCGCTGAAGGTGTGGTCGAGGAGGACGGCAGGGGTAGTCGCAAGAGGTTAGGAGTATTTCTTCTCCAAATTTCATTGACGAACTGTCTATATATGATTGCAAATGTCTCCTTGTCTATATTCCATAAATAAACAGTTGTGTTTCGTAAATAACAGCACCGTCATCAACTAAACTAATCTCTTCGTTACACTGGAGTGACGTCACAAACACGAGTGTGTTATTCTGCTTAAACTCCGTTTCAGAGTAAGTCAGATCGCAGCCGACGCTACTACCGGGGGATGCGTCTATCCGGGGATAGCATACAGTATCTATCCGGGGATAGCAAACGCTACAACCGGAGTATGCTACTATCCGGGGATGGCAAACGCTACTACCCGAGGACGCTACTATCGGGGATAGCAAACGCTACTACCGGGGGATGCTACTATCCTGGGATGGCAAACGCTACTACCCGAGGACGCTACTATCCGGGGATAGCAAAAGCTACTATCCGGGGACGCTACGATACAGGATAGCAAACGCTACTATCCGGGGATAGCAAACACTACTATCCAGGGATAGCAAACGCTACTACCGGGATGCTACTATCCGGGGATAGCAAATGCTACTATCCGGGGATAGCAAACTCTACTATCCGCGGGGCTAGCAAACTTGACTAATCCTTGGATAGCAAACGCTACTACGGGGGGGGGGGGTGCTACTATCCTGGGAAACAAACACTACTACCTGAGGACGCTACTCTGGGGTCGCTACTATTCAGAATAACAAACGCTACTATCCGGGGATAGCAAGGGCTACTATCTGGGGATAGCAAGGGCTACTATCCGGGGACGCTACTATCCGAGGATAGCAAACGCTACTATTCGGGGATAGCAAACACTACTATCCGGAGACGCTACCAACCGGATATAGCAAGCGCTACTATCCTCGGATGCTACTATCCGAGGATAGCAAACACTACTACCGGGGTATGCTACTATCCAGGGATAGCAAACACTAGTATTTGGGCATAGCAAACACTGCTACCGGGGATGCGACTATCCGGGGATAGCAAACACTACCATCCGGGGACGCTATTATCCACGATAGCGAAACGCTACTATCCGGGGATAGCAAGGGCTGCTATCGGGGGTAGCAAGGGCTACTATCCGGGGACGCTACTATCCGAGGATAGCAAACGCTACTATTCGGGGATAGCAAACACTACTATCCGGAGACGCTACCAACCGGATATAGCAAGCGCTACTATCCTCGGATGCTACTATCCGAGGATAGCAAACACTACTACCGGGGTATGCTACTATCCAGGGATAGCAAACACTAGTATTTGGGCATAGCAAACACTGCTAACGGGGGATGCGACTATCCGGGGATAGCAAACACTACCATCCGGGGACGCTATTATCCACGATAGCGAAACGCTACTATCCGGGGACGCTACTATCCGGGGACGCTACTATTCGTGGAAAGCAAATGCTATTACCAGAGGATGCTACTATCCAGGGATAGCAAACGCTACTATCCGGGGATAGCAAACGCTACTATCCGGGGATAGCAAACGCTTCATATCCGGGGACAGCAAACGATACTAACGCTACTATCCGAGGGCGCTATTAGCCAGGGCTACCAAACACTCACAGACGACAGACGACGACAGACACTTGATTGGCTCCATCCGATCCTCTCGTGGGTAGCGGTCGGACTTGGAGGGAAGCGGAGTATTCGCGACTCCAGCGACCTATAGGGGGATGTCACTACCGGGCAAATAGGGCAGTCTAGAAGAGGTCGTGCAAGGTGGCCATGTGGCAGCTCAACGCGCAACGCTGGGGCATCAGCAAGCAACCATTGGACTCAAAATACCTTTGCCCCGACTTTTATCCTCCTCAACGTTTCGAGCCTGCGGCGATATGTTGACATAATCGAGCTTACAGGGGCTTGACTTTCTACGAGGAAGCGATGAAAGGACTCTCTACTGTCCTTCCACTGTACTGATGAACGTTGTTAAATGCGGAATACATGTTTAACGCGGTTGCGTAGGTTGCGTTCAGAGCAACAAGCTGACACATCAGTTACGACAGAGTCATCAAGACAACTGTTCTATCGCGCAAACCACCGATAACATGTAATCACAGAAGCCTCCAGAAACGAGCGGAAATCGCGAAAGGACCTTTTCCGGTCAGTTCAGTGTTCCTCCGCTAGGTGCCGTCCGTTTTGCTGGAGTCTCGCATAGCGCTTACTGTACCATTTCTTAGAATGTCTCCTTTCCGTGTGTTACTCTGCTGTTAGAATCATCGCAGTCCGGGGTATTCTGCCCGGGCCAGTCCGTCGTCTGCAATCAAGGGTCGACCTCCGGGGTTGCCAACTCGTTCTAGTCATGCAGCTCATCTTGGAGAAAACCCGTTCCCGCTGCCACTGTCCGTTCTCGGTCAACTCACTCGCCTCCCTCGTCTACACACTTCCCTGTGCGTGTCATATGTGCTTTCGCAAGTGTGCGTGTGGTGGGGGAAACGTCAGGGATGCGTGTTTCGCAGTGAGCGCCTTCTTGCCTGTCTTGCAGGAAGAGAGATCGAGAAAGTGTAAGAAGGAAGTGAAGTGCGTGATGGACACATATATGTGTTCGCGTGACGAGTTGAAAGGACCTCCTGCCGCTGTGGTTCTCATGAGCCTCTCTGAACCGTAACTTCTCTTTTGACCTTTTTTCTTTTTGTCTGTCTCATCCGCCCGTCCACTGCCCCCGGTGCCTGAGTGCGTATGTGTCTGTGTGTGGGTCTCTGTTTGAGTGTTTCTCTGTGTTCGTGCGTGTGTGTGCGCGTCCGTGTGGGCGTGTTTTTTTATCTCTGTTTTGGTTTTGGGTGAAACTGCGTCTTTTCCCTCGCTGCCATCATCACTGTGAGGTAAAGGATATCAACTTCGTGCGTATATGACGCTTCGCTATGTTATTATATAGCTTCTTTCTTGCGTTCCTAGTGTAGCAAGTGAACTATGAATCATGGTCCTGACATCATTATTTATTTTAAAAAATAATATCTTTGTTTGGCGCGCGTTTTACTTTTTTACCTTCTAGCCTGTTCACGGTATTTCGTTTAGGCTTCGGGATATACAGGCGAAAGTAATCGCCTGCTCGCTTGCACCTTTGCATTTAATTGCATTATAATCAAAAGGAATATACAGGCTGTTTAATTTTAATTCGAGCAGACTTATTAAAAAAATCTGTAAAAGGTACACTAATGCGGTTTGTGAAGATGAGTTATACGGCGAGGGAGACAACTAAATAGTCAATGAACTGTTTTAGTTAATTATTCTACCTTAATGGGAAGATTAGCCGCCCATATCAATGATCCCCCTGGCCGTACAACTCACCCGCACAAACCGCATTATTGTACCTTTAACGAATACTTTGTAATAAATCTGTATGAATTAAAACCAAACAGCCTCTATAGGTTGGAGCTAAGTTATGCAGCATTATATTCTTCCTTCTTTATTTATTTGATAGTCTTTTCTTTACCTTTGTCGGCTCCCACACGGGTCGTCTCGGATGTGACTGTTTATTTTTCACTTAACAAAGTTGGAAAAACAAAAATACATATAGATAAAAGAGTGGGCGGAAGAATTTCGTGTCTGTTTGTACGCGCGTGCATTTCTGCGTGCGTGATGTCGACGAGAGGTACTTCGTCATTCCGCTGATGACTCCTCGGATGACTCTCATCGGTCTTGAGCATTTCAGCGCGTCGTCGAGGATCCCGTCTCCTCGCGCTCGCCCGTTCCGTCCGTCCTCGACCCGTTTTGAGTTTGAGTTTCTTTTATTCCGAAAACGATAGGTGCATTTTGTTTTTTTCTGTGAGCTGAAGACGTGTAATAGACTCACGTACTAGATCAGAACTTTTTTTTTTTCGTGTTTACTGAAACTCCGTTTTCCCACATGCCTAACCACTAACTCGCCGGTAAATTAGCTCTGGAAACAGCGTTGAACTGACACTGAGACTATACTCCCGCTGCTATGCTAAGATGTGCAGCTGCCATTCGCCATTCGAAGAATTGCATTTTATGAAAAACGCAGTCGACGCTCATATTCAATATCCGTCTTCCCTGCACAGACTGCGACATTTTTGTTTCGAAACGTTGCCTCGTAGTTTTTTTGTTTTTTTTTTGTGTTATTTTTTCTTCTCGCGACGACACC
>JAZHYW010003492.1:0-20943 GCA_037355805.1 Ixodes ricinus
AGATACGCCGCAAAGTCGAGTGCAATTGTCGAGATGACTCGCTCCCAGCTACCCGCTCTGCATTGGGCGCTGAGTGTTCTGCCAGCTCAAAGAGCTCTTTCGTCGCCCTAACGAACTTCAACAGTGACTCGTCTGGGTGTTGGGTCCGTTGTTCAAGCTCGCCTCATCCTGCGTTCGCAGCCTGCAGGAAGAATTCTGGCTAAATGCCCTGCGGAACTTCTCATCGACGACAGCTGGCTTCCGGTTGCGGAGCCACCGCGCCACTTGGTCCATGCACCAACGAGATTGGCAAGATGCGTTCCAGTATCTCGCGGTCCGACATTCCCATGGCCTGTTGGTACTTTTTCAGGTCCTCGAGGAAGTCTGTCGCACTCACTCTGGTCTCCGTACCCTCGGTATGTCGGAATAGGGATTCTGACCGGTGGCCGTGTCGGCGGCGGGGGCCTAACTGCTGTTTGCAGTGCGCCCGTCAGGCTCTCGATCACCCAAGCTGCGTTTTCTAGCAGGGGTGATATGCGCGAGCTGTGTTCTCTCTGTGGTAAGATTCGCTCTCCGCATGTGCGGCTGGCGGGCTGTTCCCTCTGTGTAGGCCCGCCGAGTGGTGTGCTGCGCTTCGTACCAGCTGTGTTGTGCTGCCGTGGTGACGGCGTCGGTGTTATCTTCGTGCGGAGAAGCTGACGGCCAGTCTGAGGTTAAGAATCGAAGCTGTAAGAGGCTGCATTTGCCTGCTGTTGCGTCATTGTCTCTTGTCTCATGCGACCCGTGTTGACTCCGAAAGTCGCGGGCGGGGCATGGCTCAGCGATGAAGGCTTTCGCGCTCCGAGAAGAAGTGCCTAGACCGCATTCGGGCAGTGCGAGTCATAGCTGTTGGGGAAGCTCGGCTGAAAACACTTGCTCTCTTTGTGTCCGTGCGTGGCTGACGTGGCCACAAAGCCGTTGAGTGGCATCGGGTTTTGGGCATTCGCCTCTCCCTTTGTCCACGAATTTCTTGGCCGAAAATTGGCCTGGTTCGCTGTCATTGCGAGAGCGCTGCTTGTTTGCAGTCGTCGGACAGGCCGCACGTTGGGGTCGCCAGATGAGTTGGCTCGCCGGAGGTGCGACGCGTCAAGTCATGATCCCGAGGTGCAGCCTTCGGCATACCCGAAGGGCGAGGGAGGCCGTCCGCAAGGGAATACGGCTTCCCCTCACCGGACAAAAGCTCACCAATTTTTCACAGACCCGGACAAAAGCTCACCCATTTTTCACAGACCTGGACATAAGCTCACCACGAGAAAATTTCATGTTGGTCTTAACACGAGTGCGGACAGCTTAGATGCATGCGGGCGACACAGAAAGGCAACGATAAATTAAATCTGACAGGCGCATGGTTTGTTGATTTGAATAGAAACAAGTTTATTTATCGATTGGTTAGAAGCGAATGCAGTCCCCTACTAGCTCCAGCAGTCTTGGTAGATCTCGATGTACATGCAAGCTCTCGCTAATATTTCTAAGACGATTCTGCAGGCGCAGAGGGGTTTTTCGCACCCGCTTTACTGTGGGCTCACCTCTCCGGGCTTGTGTCAATGCCGTGGCAACGAGCGCCTCATTTTGCTGTAGGCATTCAACCAGCCTCAAGACGCTTGGATGGGCGTGGCCGACGAGCTTCTGGAACCCGGTACTCCATCCTTTGCATGTGTTGTTCATCCGGTCTTTATCTTAAAGAGTGGCGTCGTACATTTTTGCTCGCACGAATTTATTCAAAAACTCCCCTCTCCCCCTCGCTGTCTCCGATTGGAGCAGCCTACCCAACGATATTGTGTCGATCACGTCAACCCAGATGTTTACCAGCGCCCTAACCAGTGTATAACAATGTATGTAGTTTTTGCTTACCTAGTTTTCTGTAAGCATTTTTGTTTTGTTTTTTCTTTTATTATATGTTGCGCCAACATCATGTTTGTCACGAAGTGCATTTTCTTTGTCTATGATTGCCCCCCCCCCTATGTAATGCCCGAAAGGGTTTTTAGGGTAAATAAATAAATAAATAAATATTCCACCGTACCGGGGAAACTCCGGTCGTCGTCGGCGCAGAGTCAGGCGATGGGAAGAATTCGCTCTGGGTGTTGCCGCAAGAGGAACAGAAGCATAACGGAAGCGGTCGTTGACTATACATGCAATCAAAGTAGTCACGCAGGTAGCCGATGTTACCGGTAGACTTTTCCCTGGTGGTTAGTTCTTGTGGAACAAGCTATGGTGAAAGGAGCGCGAGCCTATCTAAACTCCCGCACAGTTTTCTAAATTGGTCATCTCTCCTGTACTTTTCCAAAAGGCCCAACTCCCGTTCTTTCAAAGTATTTTTGAAAATTCGCAACTCAATGGTGGATGGAGTTACAAGTTCTCCTAAAAATGGTCCAATGTCCATCGCGTCCGCCCTTTATTTCAGCCCGTGTTTCGCCCAAATAGCAAAAAAAAAAAAAAAAAATCGAGGTGAGCTTTTGTTTGGGTTTGTCAAAAAACGGGTGAGCTTTTGTCCGGGTCTGTCAAAAAACGGGTGAGCTTTTGTCCGGTGAGCTTTCGTCCGGTGAGCTTCTGTCCGGTGAGCTTTTGTCCGGTGAGCTTTTGTCCGATTACCGCGGGGAACACGTGGTTCCCACACCTTACAATACAACCTAGAAGACAAGGGCTGTGAATTACGTGATTGTTGGTAGATTTCCCATCCACCCCAAGCGCAAACACGCTGATCCTGGACGAGAGCCACCCTAAAACTGCAGACGCGTTCGTCTTGGCGTCACCGCGTCCCGACGTGGCACTCGTTTCCTGACGCTAGCGCAAGATAGACGGCGCATTGTGGGTCTACTAGTTATGACATGAAGAAAGGGTGGGGGGGATGAAAGGATATTGCCTCCTATATCGCGTTTTCACCTCAAGAAAAGAAACAAGTTTTGCGCATTGTTCGTACGCGGCGCGAAGTAGTTCTTACGAGATTTGACTATCGGAGGAAAAAGCGATGCGTTTGGCGTTTGCGACGTGTACGCCTTGATAAGACAACATATATCGAATCTACAAAGCACCTGCAGACATCTTAGTTCTCCGCATAAAGGTGGACCTTAGTAACGCCCTGCAAGGACCGGACTTTTTTACATCGGTTTTTGTGGTGAAGATTGATATAGGTGGTATTAATCCTAATTCCATTAAAGGGGTCATGCAAGGAAAATAGATAGGCGCTGACTTAATTTTATAAAATTGATGATACCTCAGAGATCCTAAATCCCGACTATCGCGGCGAAATATTGCGTCCACATTTTATAAACCGTGTTTGAAAACCGTGTTTCTTGGTGTGTCTGGACCGACCATGCGGCACTGTTCGCCAGCTGGAGCAACAAAACATCACACAAATATCAGCGTAACGTTGAGGGTCTATTGTACTTTTATTTTGTGTTCCAATAATAAAAAAGGAAATTAAAAAAAAATAGTGAGGAATTTACCGGCGTTTTAAAACAATTCCGCGGTACTATATAACGCGATTGCCGGTAAGTTTTGTTTTCAATATGGGGCCATGCAACGCGTCTCCGACTGGTGTGTTTACCGCGGCTAAAGTGGTCCTCGATTTCCGCCTGATGACGTCATAGAGGTGTCATGCTGTCGCCGATCACGATCCTGGCGGTGTTCCAGCAGTGGCGGTAAATGTAGCAGACGCCTCTTCTGCTGCAGGTCGCTCTCTGGTGTGGCGGTCCACGGAAGCTTCAGGGGCACCACGACGACAGCGACACTCGCGTTCACTCGTGCTTTTTACCAGCATTTCTACGACCAACCGCCAGGATTGTGACATCCGACAGCATATGACACTCCAGTTTCTGTGACGTCATTTGTTCCCACTTCAGGACCACGTCTAATGTATGGGCAGCATATTTAGGACGATAAACACACCAGACGGAGGCGCGCTCCAGGCACCATAGTTTTCAAACACATCCGCGATTTCCGTCGTCCGGCAACCGCAGTGACGTCGGCTCCTGTAGTTCGTCGTCTGCCGGTCGCTGCACATTTTCTGTGCGCGGAAGGTATGAAGATCTAAGTGCGGCGAAGCTTGGCCTGGACACGAAACGGTCACGTCTCGCCGAGCCGCGGGCACCTCGCTGCAGAGAGATCGCCCCGTCTTCGCCGTCGGTGTCGTCGTCGGATGGTGACCGGTCTCGTACCCGTCGGAGGGGAGTGTCCACGTAAGGCACAAAGGCGAAAGGTCGGCTGTGCTCGATTAAGCGACGCTGAAGCTCGGGGAGGTCCGACCGATCGCACATCTTGCATCTAGGGAAAGTATCTTGTCGCCTTTGACTTGCACGCGTGACGTCAGAAAGCAAAACGTTCCGACTGGCTGTCTTAATGTGACATAGTCGTAGAGCTGAGAGGGTAAGCTCTCCGGGGAACCGAAGTTGTTGTTTTACGCTAATAAATGAATCCGGACGATATAACGAACGCGCGTGGCTTACGTGACAGAGGACCTGTAACCCAAATATGCACATAGCGCAGAAGTTTCGAAAAACGTTTCACGACCCTTTTAAGCGGAGGACGAGACTACATCACAAGGCCGGCTTTCCTAGTTGCGAGCAGGGCCAGATGGCTCACGCGTCTCTCACACACCACTCTCCCTCCCTACCTCCCCGACGCCCCCCGTCGAGCTTCAGGAGGCAAAGTCGACCCAGTAAACGTTTTGTTGAAAGTCGAAAGCCTGTCTTCTTGTCTGTTTGTCTTCAACATCCCTCTTTTCCTTATCGTAAATTTCCTAGTTCCTATAGCGACCGATATTCCTGCATGCAAACCTAGTACCACCCGCTGCAATCCCAGCTGAAATAAAGTTAGCATAGCTAGGAAAGATTTTCTACACGCGTCGAACGATGCAGGGCAGAAAGGGCAGTAGTGACATTACTGTAATTATATTATGTTTTGTGGTAATGAGGAATGTAACGAATCACTTTTCTAGGCTGGCAAATTAGCAATGTAATGAATCACTTCCAGGTAGCTTTTAAAAATATTACGAATTACTTTTGAAATTACTTTTGTCCCAAATAAAAAAAGTTCGTTTCCGAGCTTCAAAAAACAACAACAACAACAGTATTTTGCATGGTGAAATCTCGTGAAAGAGACGTCAGAGCTAATAAACAACGGCCATCTGAGCGTAAAGCCTTGCACGAAGAACTCGACACACACACAAAAGAGGGCCGGACAGGCGAAGGAGAAAAGCTTAGCTGTAAAAACATCGTTAGAAGGCCACGGCTCACGAACTCCAGGCAAGACAGATTCACGGCGTCACGTCATCACGAAGATACCATATTTCGTTCGTCCCTAAGCTGGCAGTGCGGTAAGAGCTACGTGCTCACCAGAACAAATCAACCACTTTTTTCTTTATCACCTCACTCGTCCCTTTCTCTGTGCGTGGGCGTGAACCAGAGTGTGGTTACGTGGCGAAAGATAGACGTGTGACTGTTCCAACAAGCATGTAGTTTCCACCGTATTCTCAGCTTAGAGATGAACGGCTTTTAAGCTACGTGACGAAGGGAACATAACCAGTCTGGTCAACATATTTAAAAACCTGAGAGGACAGGACAAACTTATCCCCAGCATTCTTGCTCTTTGTGAACTAAGGTCAAACCGTAAGCTTCGACCATTGTGAACAACGAATGACTGGAATAAATAGTTCATCGCAAGTGCCTCGTCAAGATCCCAGAACGTTTCGTGCGTATCCTTGGCCTTGTTAAGTAAAGGTGATTTTGTATTCGGTAAAGACGGGAATCGAGCAAAGCACGTGCCGCTCGTGGTATGCCTGGCTGCCTTTCCTTGGGATGTTTGTACGAGAATAAGCTCATGAGCAGATATCATCCACATCGTTTGCTGGGGAAGTACGCATTTTAGGAAGCTTGCACAATCCCTTTCCTCAACTGACGACGCTTCGGCCTGGCAAATATCCAGACACCTTGTTTGACAACGCGCAAAAAATGGGGCTCTTCGGGTGTTTGGGAACGATGCTCCTTGAGAGGAATGACCAGGAATACGCCAACTAGTTCCTTTGGGAGAATAGGATTAGATTGCATTCGAGGCGGAAGGGAAACGTTTCACGTGACGACTCCTTGTAAGAACGACCTCTTTTGGTCCGACTTAACATACTGACACAGACTATAACCTCTTTTAAATCAGGAACACGGAAACGTAATAAAATTTAGCTAAGGGCCTTCACCGTCGAGTGAACAGAGAAACTGGTGAGTCGACTGTCTTTGAGTCACATCTACAGAAGAAGCTATATTCACCATATTTAACATTTATGTCGTGTACGCCTGCAAAACGACTGTTCAGTATGGTTTACTTTGAGGTGCACAATGTTGTTGCGGTGAAAACAGAAAGAACCTGAGTTTTGGTATATACACTGTAAATAAATTGAGCCCGAGTTACGGCCTCAATGTATTGAAAAGTAATGTCAAAGTAATTTAATTACACTTGGAAAGTAATTTTAATGCGATATCATTACTTTTAGTCTGTGGTAATTTGTCATGTAATTTAATTACATTTTAGCAGTTTTCAGAAAAGTAATTAGTAATATAATTTCACTTCTTTTTCAAATTAATTCTGCCATCTCTGTGTTGGTTCGCTACCGTGGATTCTCGCGAGAGTTTTGGAGCCTACGTTAGGTGCCGCGAAAGAGAGCGATATGCCATCCACCGAGGCGGCCTGGGGCCTCGGAACTGGGAGCCGTGCAGCGCTTACGATCGGAACGTCCTTGGGCGGCGGTTCGGGCTCTGGGGGCTGTTCAGGCGAAGGGTGGTCGTCGCCCTCTTCGGGTCCCGCCGGAGGGGAGGTACCGACCGGCTCCTCGGAGCAGGGAGCCTGCGCGCCGCCCTTGCGCCGCCGGTGCTCGGATGGCTCGTGGCTCAGGCTCAAGGCCTGCAGTCGAGCGCGCAGTGGGGAGAATCACATTCTCTGTCTGCCAGCGCCATATATGTATCACTACTGCGTGATGACTACTGCGTCATGCACCTTAAAGACCCCAGGCTAGCAGTTGCACTGCACTGGCTCAATTTCTCATCAACAGTGGGTAGCAATTTCGCTATCTTCTGGCAGGCGGACCTTCTACGGTATAAATACCTAACGATTACTTACTTTTATTACTTCTTTCGTCGTGTGGTCCCCACTTGTTTTTGCCTCAATTAAACGTTGCGTACCACTTCACACTCTATTGAGACACTATTCAACTGTGGTTAAAAAATCATGTGCACCACGATCGGTGTGACGCGGTGCGATAAACAGCATCTGTGTTGTTTCGCGATTTTCCGCGCGCGGGGCGTCGCTCTGCGGTGACGTCGCTCGCTTCTTGCTCACATATGTCTCTTGCTTGAGTCCTCGGTCTACTTTGCCCTGCTGCTAAGGATATATTCATCGAGCGCGGCACTACCGGTTTCGTGCGAATGCTTCTCGAGGACTGGGGACTGGGCACTCCGACGGCGCATTCTTTCAACGCACCCACCTCGCCCGGCTTGGCCTTGCGGTGCGTGCTGCCGAAGCGTCCTCGGTGAGAATCCAGGAAGTCGCCTATGATTCGCAGCGGACTGCGGCGGCTCTTGGCAGCTGCCCGAGAGTCGTCCATCTCCTTGGAGTCGGAACTCCTGTCGTCCGAGTCGTCGCCCGTCTTGGAAGATCCATTCACTGCGTGCGCAGGGAAACACCTTGTGTATCGCGTTTATCGACGAGCCGGTTCCATAAATCGCGAAACACTCGTACACGACGGACAAATTTGTGGCCTTAGTTAAAGGAGGGCTTCACTGATTCGTGCCTTGTATAGTCGAGACTAAAAGAGCTCACAGAAGCCTTCTGCCGCGGGTGATGAATGCGTCACCGTTCAGCGGCCAGGAACACCCGCAGGCGCGGTGTGAGAGCTGCTCGCGATCAACTGCTGTATACTGCGTTTCATGATAAACTGGCGCACTGTGGAGGCTGAGGCCCTCGTGCCTTGTTTCGACGCTTCAATGGGAGCGTCGAAACAAGGCACGTGACACCACTCCATAATCGAGGTGCCACCGAGGCCTCATTACCACCACAGCAACAGCGCCGTCCACAACAAAAAATAGTTCTAGGCTTTCTTTTTTATTTTAGTAGTGTTGTGTTAAGACTCTTCTGACCTGCACTGCACGACACAGAAGAAAGACGAAGACATGTTAACGGTACTTAATACGGATCAATCCTTTTCCGAGAACGACATAGCTTTTGAACGATATTTGAACGATCACAGCAGAGTAATCCACCGCTTGAGCTCTAAACATCGCACCTGGCCCTGGCATTAGCACTCGCCACAGATTCGCGGGTAAATTGAGCGTATGGTCGTCCCATGAACTGTTCTCGAAGAGCTCACTACTCTAGCGGACGCCAATGTTGCACCGGTGAATTTTTATCCGGAGTTGGTTGGTTTCGCAGCAGACGACAGCCGGTCTCTCCGGGCCTCGCATTTGGCGCTGTGACACGAACGCTCCAGTGACGTATTGTCACGGGCCTCGCTCCGATGCTCTTATTGGGTTGCGGGAGGCGTAGCACAGTTCGCCAACTTATCGTGAGACGGAGTATAACTTCACCGCTTCGAGTGGAGGGTGCTGTGAAACACAGCCAGCTTGTCCAGCCGTTTGGTGTTGACGCGCAGCATGCAAAGAGTCGGGGCGTCAAGTCTTACGCGTGTCTGCAGTAAGCCGTTGTTTGATGGCAATGCAAAAGTCAGCGCACAGCGGAGCACGGAAAACCTTTTACTCAGCATTTTTCGCGCCGGACGCCGGTATTTTCCGTGTTCTAACGCGTTCGACGAATGCAGTGGAGAAAAAGGAAGCTAGCTTTAGGTCTATCCACTAATCATTCTAACCAGAGCTCGACGTTCGGACATCCCGCACGCTGTCGTTTCCTCCTCTCCCTCAGTTCATCGGCGCATTCGAGGTGGTCGTCATTGGAAGAGGCCGACATTTGTAACATATTGACCAAAATCGGGTTCCCATGCTGAAGTGAAGCTGCGACGTCCCAAATGCCTAAATCGATATGCACAGTTTGTGTTCGAATAATTAATCTTAATAATCAACACGTTTCTCTTTTAACTATGTGGGCTTTATCACCCTTTTGACGGATGGCCAAAATTAAATGTTCAAATAAAGCTGGAAGAAAACGAGTTATTGATTTAAAAACCATTTTCTTAAGATGTTCAGTTAGCAAGCTAAGTTGAGCACATTGTCAATGAACAGATGTTTGAATATATCGAAAGACGTAAGGTGTCGTGGAACAGACAACGTTTATCACGCAGAAGTGCGAAGCAGTTGTGCCAGACATCTGAGCATTCCTCATCGCAGGAGCGCTGTGAGGGGACAAGGCTGACCTCAGCGAATCCATGCTGAGGTACGTCTCAGAGCAAAAGTGTTTACTCGATTATCGTTTTTTTTTTAAAGTCGGACGTGTTGGCGTAGATACTAATATGATGAACTGAAAGCCTGTACATGTCTGTCCTTGTCCCTTCTTTTTGTTATTCTATTAGTACCTCTTTTTATGTCGAGCTTTCAAGGAGGCTCGAACAAACGTGTTGATAAATGTCAACGCAAAAAACTTCGAATTAAAAAAGAAATGAAACCTGGAGCAGAGGGTTGGAATGCTAGCTACAACACCAAGTCTGCCATTTGTATATATCGTTTCCTTGTTTTAAGATCTGTTATGATCGAATCGCTTCCCTCTTGGGATGGGAAAAGAACACAAGCAGAGAAACACGGCCAAGATTATAAATAAAAACATTATATACACTAAACTGAGACTAACTAGAATATGCACTCCGACACAAACATTTTACATCAAATGAAAAAAAAAAGAAAAAAAAAACAACATGTTTAGCCAGTGGCGTCGAAACAGCAAAAAAGGGGGCGAGAAGATATGTTAAAGCATTAACTGCTTTTTAACGCTACTTCCCAATCCCAAAAGGTTGTCCGTCTGTCAGTCCGTCCTTCCATTTATCCGCCCGTTCATCCGTCCGTGCATTTCCCGCTAAATTTGGCAGTGAAATTGATGTCACAGGACCTATACACCAATTCAGTTTCTCCGCTAAATTTAGCGGGAAATTTAATGTCACGTGACCTGCCGTCACATAACCTATAGAACAGTTTAGTTTCCCCGTAAATTTGGCGGGGAAATTTATGTCACGTAACTTGATGTCACATGAACTATACACCAATGTAGTTTCCTCGCTAAATTTAGCGGTAAAATTGACGTCAAATGACCCAACGTCATCCGATTTTTACGTTATATATATAATAATATATATATATATATATATATATATATATATATATATATATATATATATATATATCTGCGGTTATAGGCGACTCCCAGACCAGGTACCTCCATCACCACTTTGATTCATATAACCGAGCCGCCCCTGCCTTCACCACCATCCGCGGGGCGTCAGCATTCGACATTGAGAAGGAGCTGGACAGCCTCCCGCGCACCGCGGCGACGCTTGTCTTACATGTGGGTACTAGCGAGCTAGAGAAGTTCGGCACCAAAGAGACGCTCCGTTGGTGCCGACGCCTGGTCACCAACACCCTGCGAGCCCGCCCGGAACTCCACAAGCTTGGGATGTCTCTCGTGCTGCCGCGGCTCACGAACCGGCGCTTGGAGACACCGAACCACCGTTTCATCTTGTGGTTCAACACCCAAGCCCGCGAGTTCAACGAGACAGTCAAGGGCTAATGCCGGAGCCAGGCAAGGAAACCTTTCTCGACCACGAAACCCAGGCCTGCATGCTGAATAGAGCACTGTTGACTAAACGCTGTTGACAAATTCGCGTGTTTATTTTTTCTTCATAATTCGGGCACTTTTTTTTTTTTTTTTTGAAGCCCGGAAAAACGAATTCCGTAAGAGGGTTCTTTATAAAACCCACTGAATTGGATGTTTCTGAGGACGCTCTACAACTTTGCTTTTGGAAGTTTTGCTCCAAATTGAATAATTCAAATATTATTTAATTAATCATAATTAATCATTCAATTGGGCGAAATACAAAAAAAATAGCCTGACTTGCTTCAAACAATGAAAACGCTTATTCAATTGGTTTCGTCTTCCTAAAATGCACCAAAATATTTTTAAACCTTGGCTTAAGCTACTTGGAAAACCTTATTTATATATCTATTTTTGTCATGTCAATTATACTATAGTAGACTGTACAAATACATATCGCTACAATATTCACCCCGAATAAAAAAGCATATTTCAAATGAAAAAACAACAACAAACAAACACGTTTTACCAGTGTCGTCGGAACAGCGAAAAAAGGGCGCGGGCAAAAATGACTTAGTAATGGCGTTAGGTCCACATAAGCATCGCCCATACCTTCACTTCTCCAACGCAACCTCTCATCACCCATTCGCCTCCCAAACACTTGGGACGCCACTGCCCTTAGTATTTTAAGCTTAAAAGCCTTGCAGTTATACTCCGTTTCATACTTAGCGTGCAACGCTGTCAAAGCTACTGGAGCGAGCGCGTGGCTTCATCTATGGTTTTGTTTGCGCGAGAACGCGTGCAAATGATCAACGAAATCAAGCCCCATGCTCGCGCTAAAAGCTTTGACAGCGTTGCACACTAAGTATGAAACAGAGTATAGGTCATCTTCAAAAAGTACCATTTTGTTGATCCGAGCGCGTGGATGTGCGTTTGATAACTTCTACAAAGCATAGAAACAAAAATAAATTTTGATTGAGCTAATGGAAAGGTCACATAAGTTAGAATAATAGGAAAAAACACAAAAAGAATGTTTAATAATAGTGCAGCGGAAAAAATCGCTAAGTTTATTTTTTGATAAAATTTAAGAACTTATAAATTATTTCGTGAAATTAAATAATCTAAATTGTACCAGTCGATAGCAGGTATTTAATATTGCAGGTGTATAGTGTTTAGGAAGCATCATAATTGATGAAACCTGAGCTGGAATGCTTCAAATATTTCACGAAGACGTAAAAGTACGTTAGACATTTTGTTATTTGTGGCACAAATAGGCCAAAGAGCTTAGTTTAAATGGAAAAACAGACCTCGCATCATATATTTATGAAAAAAAAGAGATTATGATTTGCTTTTTTTTCTAGTAACAATTAACAACCTTTTCCGACAAGCTGACAAAAATAGGGAACAGGAATGTCAAGCTGCATTAGTGCATCTTTTTCGCCTGTCCCCTTTCCCCATTTTTCACTCTAAATCTAAAGAAAGTACAATCAAATTTGGCAAAAACAATCTAACATCTGATGCGCAGCCATTTAACGTTGCTCCATAAAATATTTTTCCCACGAAAAATAATTTTTGTAAATTACTGCGAAGAGCTGCTTCGTTTTTTGTAGCTTAACAGATTTGTTCATAAAATGCCGTGAAAGTTACACTAATGCTGTTTGTGCAGGTAAGTTATACGACTAGGGGGACACAGTATAGAGAGCTAACCGTAAGCATATGTTAGTCAGATAAGTAGCTAAAACAAGCTAATTAACGTTTTAATTATTAAAAATAATCATATAGTAGTAATGATAAACGTGCTGAGCCCCATGAAAAACCATAAAATTAGTCAATATTATAAATACTTGTAGCAAGTGGTAAGCACGGTGGAGCGCCACAATTCACACTCGTGCAGCAGGAGTAAGGCTACCGTGCGATAACGTGCTAACATGGTTCTTCCGTCTCTTATCGCCCGCGTTTTTTCAGCCCAGCCTTGGGCCTGTTTCAGGAGTGTTAACTTCAGCGCACTACTGCGATTCCCACGTGGTTTAGTCTCTTCAAAAATTACCGATCTAGTAGTTTTCAATTACACAAAACAAGGTTTTTATCGGAATCATATATCTAATTTCAATAATAAATAAGTTAATTAACACGATTTAGTTTATTTGACTGATTGTGTTGATTAGCCCCTGTACTAAGCCCCTGGCCATATAGCTCTCCTGCACAAACCGCATAAGTTTAGCTTTCACGTCTTTGTTTAACGAATTTGTTAATGTATAGAAAGAAACACCCGGTATATGTATTTTAGGTAAATCCATATATCCACCCCGAAACCCGTGTTCATGTCAAATAAAACCGGCCTCCTTTAAGTGCGACTCTAAAGCATGATTTTAATGGTCAAGCTTAGTCTAAAACCAGACCGAGAATCCATAACTACTCTAAAAGCTGGTGGCAATTGGTATTACAATATGTCTTAACGTTTATAGGGGCATACGTTTTTTGTTAGGAACGGATGGAAGTTTTTATCCGCTAAGGTATATGCCAAATTTTTTAAACACCCTTTTGTTTTTCTGTTATTCAGCCTAGTTTTTCAAGGTTTAAGAACGTTATAAAGACACAAACAACAATCGGTTACACTGCTTTTCGCGACGTACGTCACACATGCTCTTTATGCAGTCTTGAATAGTAACGCGTTACTAGTAACGCGTTACTGTAACTTAGTTACTTTTTTGGTAACTTGTAACTGTAACGAGTTACTTTTTGAAAATGTAACTTGTAACTGTAGTTCTATTACTTTTTTCTGAGGTAACGATGAAAGTAACGACGTTACTTTTGTCGTTACTTTCCAGCTTTTTATGAATAATATATCACTGAACGAGTACAATTTAGGTATTCCTCGCACTTTCCAGATCGTCTGTTACGACATTTCGAGTGTCAAGTTGGCCGTCAAACTTGTGAATACGTTATTTCTCGCGAGTCACGACCCAAATCAAATATAGCAACGTGTAGATTTGATGAAAAAAAATCTAGTTATCTTTACGCACGCGCTTGTACTTTGTGACTGAACACTTACATCTCAGTGTCTTGAAGCACTATCTATGTTGTTGCTCTTTTCGTTTTTCTGTGCAAACGTTTTTTAATCCGGTGAATCAACCGTGAAACAATACACACGGAGGGCACTGAGCATGTTTCGTATTTTGATTAGCGCCACTACTCCGCACTGCGTATGTTTCGTATTTTGATTAGCGCCACTGCTCCGCAATGCGCATGTTTCGTATTTTGATTTGCGCCACTACTCCGCACTGCATATGTTTCGTATTTTGATTAGCGCCACTGCTCCGCACTGCGCATGTTTCGTATTTTGATTTGCGCCACTACTCCGCACTGCGTATGTTTCGTATTTTGATTAGCCCCACTGCTCCGCACTGCTTATGTTTCGTATTTTGATTTGCGCCACTACTCCGCACTGCGTATGTTTCGTATTTTGATTAGCGCCACTGCTCCGACTGCGCATGTTTCGTATTTTGATTTGCGCCACTACTCCGCACTGCGTATGTTTCGCATTTTGATTAGCGCCACTGCTCCGCACTGCGCATGTTTCGTATTTTGATTAGCGCCACTACTCCGCACTGCGTATGTTTCGTATTTTGATTAGCGCCACTGCTCCGCACTGCGCATGTTTCGTATTTTGATTAGCGCCACTACTCCGCACTGCGTATGTTTCGTATTTTGATTAGCGCCACTGCTCCGCACTGCGCATGTTTCGTATTTTGATTTGCGCCACTACTCCGCACTGCGTATGTTTCGTATTTTGATTAGCGCCACTGCTCCGCACTGCGCATGTTTCGTATTTTGATTTGCGCCACTACTCCGCACTGCGTATGTTTCGTATTTTGATTAGCGCCACTGCTCCGCACTGCGCATGTTTCGTATTTTGATTAGCGCCACTACTCCGCACTGCGTATGTTTCGTATTTTGATTAGCGCCACTGCTCCGCACTGCGCATGTTTCGTATTTTGATTTGCGCCACTACTCCGCACTGCGTATGTTTCGTATTTTCATTAGCGCCACTGCTCCGCACTGCGCATGTTTCGTATTTTGATTTGCGCCACTACTCCGCACTGCGTATGTTTCGTATTTTGATTAGCGCCACTGCTCCGCACTGCGCATGTTTCGTATTTTGATTTGCGCCACTACTCCGCACTGCGTATGTTTCGTATTTTGATTAGCGCCACTGCTCCGCACTGCGCATGTCTCGTATTTTGATTAGCGCCACTACTCCGCACTGCGTATGTTCCGTATTTTGATTAGCGCCACTGCTCCGCACTGCGCATGTTTCGTATTTTGATTTGCGCCACTACTCCGCACTGCGTATGTTTCGTATTTTGATTAGCGCCACTGCTCCGCACTGCGCATGTTTCGTATTTTGATTTGCGCCACTACTCCGCACTGCGTATGTTTCGTATTTTGATTAGCGCCACTGCTCCGCACTGCGCATGTTTCGTATTTTGATTTGCGCCACTACTCCGCACTGCGTATGTTTCGTATTTTGATTAGCGCCACTGCTCCGCACTGCGCATGTTTCGTATTTTGATTAGCGCCACTGCTCCGCACTGCGCATGTTTCGTATTTTGGTTTGCGCCACTACTCCGCACTGCGTATGTTTCGTATTTTGATTAGCGCCACTGCTCCGCACTGCGCATGTTTCGTATTTTGATTAGCGCCACTACTCCGCACTGCGTATGTTTCGTATTTTGATTAGCGCCACTGCTCCGCACTGCGCATGTTTCGTATTTTGATTTGCGCCACTACTCTGGCGTGGAAACTTTCAAACACTAATTTCGAGAAGCAACTGCTGCTAAGTTACAATATGAATAATACTTGGTAAGGGGTGTTTTCTACCTTCTCCTATTTTTTGTGTAAGAAAAAAGTAACTGAAAAGTAACGTCGTTTCTTTTTAAAAGTAATTGTAACTGTAACGAGTTACTCTTTTGTTGGGGTAACTGTAACGGTAACTTCGCTACTTTTTCTGAAAGTAACTGTAATTGTAACGAATTACTTTTTAAAAGTAACTTACCCATGACTGTCTTCATGTCTAAGAGCCTAAAACAGCAAAACAATATATTTTGATTTCCCTAAGGAACAAACAACAAATATATAAATTATTTGGTTTGAATAAAGCTCGGAGAAAAATATCGTTTTTTTTGGTGTTCGATTACAGTTCAATGAAATACCTTGCTACTTAGTGGAATCATCAATAAAACGATCATAGAACGTGCTGACTTTGTATTAGATAGATAGTGCCAGAAGATATTGAGCAAGATATCAAATGATTTGGAGTATTCAGAATATAGTGCTCTACAAGGGGCGGTTTTGTCAATACGCTCGTCGTGTGCTACTAGAAAGAGCTCGCGACTGCGCTGCTTCTGAGTCTAGACATCTTTCTATAAACGTGAACAAAGAGGTTTATGGAGACCACTTAGAAACTCGGGTAGGAAAACACACATCTCGGTGTTTTTATATTGCTCTAAGTGCTTGTCATAATGCCATTGAATGCTCCATAATAAGGCAAATCGCTGCACTTCAGTTTTACTTTTTAGATGTCTAATAATGATGAGTGTCGCTAAAATTAAGTTGCTTATGACATTCGGATAACGTATGCCAACTATAAAACCTTGTTTTTGTAGCATGAGCTACACTGGCCGAGGTTGAGCAGTATCGCGTGGCTCGCATAATGAGCCGTGCTCCGTGCTGCGCAAGCGCGAGGAGCAGTGACGTCACACGGCGCACTGGTGGCGCGCCGGAGACGCCGCCGCCGCGCGCGCCTCGCCGGTCTGCGCATGCGCGAGGAGCAGTGACGTCACACGGCGCACAGCTGGCGCGCCAGAGCCGCCGCCGCCGCGCGCTCCGCCGCCACCGCGCGCGTCTCGCCCGTCTGCACATTACAGAGGAGTGACGTCATAGCCGCGGCAGACGCACTGGCGCCGTCGCGTGCCCAGCTGCCCGCCTCCGTTGCGCAGTAGCCAAGTCTGAAGCTGCACAGGAGCCGCTTGATAGCGCCTCTCATTTTGTGCGCATAAGCACACGCTTCGTATATCCTGGCATAGCCGAGCTAAGCCACCGCAATTTTTTGTTTTGTTTTTTTCTATTAACACATGCAAATAATACGACCTTGCACAAAACCGAAACAGTCACTGGGGAAATCAGGTACCCTGGGAAAGCGGAGAGTATCGATTCTGAGAAGGCAGCGCCGCAGGGACGGACAGGGGATAATGACTGCCGCAGCTGCGATCTCCGAAGTGAGGAAAAACGAGCACGCAACCCGGAAGAGCGTTTTTTTTCCTTGTGAAACTGGATGCGCCCGACTTCACAACACTTTCATGCATAGACGATTCGGTTCTCATGTGTACTTTTCCGTTATACCCAGAATTCCGCGTTTTGGTTGGCGGTCATTACTCACTTCCGCCATCATCGTTCATATATACCTTTCTGGTATATGTTTTCGAGGAAAGTCTTTTGCCTTTTTATTCGGGGAAGGATACGATCTTTCTTTTTTCGAAGGCAGTTCCTTTCGTATTACGAGTGTTGTCAAGTAAATTGACTTCAAGAGACCAGAACAATCGGTTCAATCATTTTAGTTGTCCCAAAGTCTCACCCGACACACGCAATATCAGCCTTTTGAAGCTATTTACACCTAGCGTGTCTTCATACACACGCGGATGGTGTTATTCCTCACCCAGTGTATACCCCTGGTGGAAGACAGGTATTTACTCTCTTTTTATCTGGAGCTTCTCCGCTGCTCTTATATATTAATTAAGTACAAAATTCTCAAGGCAAATAAACACATATAAAGCGCACCAGATTCCGGACCGTATAGAGACAAGGCAAAGTACATGATAGAATACATGTCAGACTGGATATAATAAGTGGCAGAGACGCCGAGCATGTTGCGTCCTGAATTATTCAAATGGTTCTTATGGTCGGTAAGTGCACCTTGAAGTTTGATATCTTTTTTTTACGGACAATCTGCCAAGTTGAATTTTCTCTGTTTTCAATTCGATTAATTGCGGCCGTCGTGCGTCGTGAATGAGAGCGATGGTAGCAGGATAATGCAAGGAAGGTACGTAAATAAAATGAAGTAAATTTTGTCAAATTTGTCATAAGGTTGACGCGACTTCCTCGGAACAATTCTCTCTCTCTTTTTTTTTGCATAGGTATAAAAATGGAACATCTGAGAGCTAAGAAGAAGTGGGCTTGAAGATTGAGGGCTAACGTTATCCAGCCCTCAACTTTTTTGCAAAAAAAAAAGAAGTTGATTTTGGTGACACCTGTTAACGTTGACGACACCTTTGACAGTTGATTTTGCTTTTGTGTGGGGTTTTTGTTCAAGCCGGGTTTGACACGTGCTAACGCTCACATCACTTTTGACAGTTTATTTTGCTTTCTTTGTGGGTTTCTTGCTGAAGCCGTTTTTTTCAATAAAAGTTCAGTTGTTAGTTCAGCGCTCGTTCTTTGGACTCTCCTCTTCGTCTTTCTGTGAGCTGTTAGGTATCATTCTAGCTATTTTAGCTTGTAAAATATTTAGTGATGTCATCTATAACTAGGTTTTTTATTATAATCATACATTTGCTTATTGACTTTATTCGGAACACATCGCAGAAAAGCTCATTGAAAGCGCTTCGTCCTAAGCAGAATAAGAATTCTAAGTGCTCAATTAGCACGCAATACAAACAAAAGTTACCCAGTAAAAATCAGAAATAATTTACACTTATTTCTTCCTGCAGAAGAGCGCCGCATGGGTACCTACAGTTACCCCACTAATGCACATGACAAAGAATAAACACAATAAGCTATAGAGGACACGAAATAATTCTGGTTTCAAATATCTCTGAAAGTTGTGTTCCAGCAATGAACATACACATTAATTCGTAAATCAATTTTGCGTAACGCAGTAAACTTAGTGTTAGAAGTTCCACCCAATCGCCTTACCTCACAATGAAAGTGTAAGAGTGAGTTGAGATCAAATGCAACAAAGGCCGGGAAGGAGCATGAATAAGAGTAAGCGATGCTTTTTTGAAGTCAAAAGATTTTCTCCTTAAAACTGTGGTGGCCAAACGGTATAGTGCCAATCGCCGCACGTTTGTTGAATAAGTTACTATAAAAAGCCCAGTGTTGTTTTGGTCAGAGACAATTCAAGGGCTGACGACATGTGTATTGGTTATCTTTAAATTTGTTTTGACAAATTTGGCGACCTTGGCGATGTTGATTTGATTTGACGTATGTCTAAAAATATTGAGATGAGGTCTTAATCGCCGCCGTCACACTTCAGAGGTTCTTCATGTGAACCGCTTGAAGACATACCACGCGCCTCTACCCAGGGCTTTGCTCCATCACCAACTACAAAACTGCGAATCGGGGTGGGGGGGGGGGGGACCATTGTCCACTAAAATTACATCACAATACTCCCACACCCAAAGAGAAATGCTGAGAGCCGTGACGTGTTCTTTGTGCCGTTTCTTCATTGGGGCTATCGGCTCGTAGCCTCCGGTTTTCGGTGCGCTTTGAAGGTTGCCAAATGATAAATCAAAAACCCTCAAAACGAATTCAGAAAAACGGCAAAGTCGGCTAAGTTTAAGACGCGAAGCAAGCATTACTTTGTAATCAAATTTCTTGCGATTATTAGTATGAAACCACTTGATAAAAAAGAAAATAGTTATTTTCTTTATTACTTAGGCTGCTTGGATGCAAATAAGGATGCCCGCCGCTTTATCATGTTACCGCTGGTGGTGTGTTGCCATACCTGCCGAAGTACAGCTCCATTTTTCTGACATTTGGTGATAGTTCACAGAAACAGCGGCCAAATTCAAAAGCTTTGTAGCTTGCTCTGCTTTGAAGTAGGAGTATCGGACTTCTCTGATATCCTACGAAACTTCCAGTAACATCTCCACTTTGCGAGTAACAAGATCCAAAAACCCCGTTTTTCAAATTTACGTGTATATTTCGGTAGGATCATTTTATCTACATGGCTTGGAAAACTAATATTATTATTTATGCACAAATAAATTCAAAGCGTATTGCAATGTTTTCATCGTAATATATGTCACTGGTGATGCTAGTGTTGCTGTCATTCACAAGAGGTTTGATCACCGTAAGCGAGGGTGACGACCCTAGCTATGACTATAACCAACCATAAAACTTGAGTTCTTTATGCTTTTAGTCAGTGAATACTGTAAAGCAATAGAAAGAACGCTAACACACATGAAAACGAAACAAAAACGAAACAAATAATCCCTGCACTAGCAAAACGTCAATTTCTGCCGCTACACAACACTAAAAACCGTTAAAATTTGAGAAAAATCGCTAAATTTGCATTAATTATAACCACACCCCCTTTGTTCTCCCACTACTCCTCCGACGCGGCCACTTTATTATCTTTTTTTTTTTTAAATCTTCCGCGCTCGCCTGTCATCATGCATGATCGTCCCAGGATAGCCAGCGGCGCTCTTCAAAGAGTGTCGTTGGTTTGCATTTAGAAGGGCTATATGAATTGGATGCTGTCATGTCACCCGCATTAGTCTCGACTTTAATTCATATTTCCAGTTCGTTTTTCTAAAAAAATAACTCTACTGGATGCTGTAAGTGTGAGAAAATATACCTTTAATGGAAGATACCCAGGTTACTACAAAGGTTTTGAGATGTGTGCATACAAAAAAGGCCGAGAAAAAATAGGTGTGGCGCCACGAAGCCTCACTGTTTACCATGAAAATCTTGTACTAAATCACATGCCAAGACGCCAAACGCCGCCTAGTGTGAGTCGTGGATTTCAGAAAATTACGAGAAGTCGCTTCGATCGTCTTAAATCATGGACGTCGAATGACGATATTGTCAATCGATGATGTTTCGTTATTTCAAAAGTAATTTAAACAAACCGTTATTACTTGAGCGGTTATGACATGTTTTTATGGACAATGTACTATCGCATGAAACAGATTTCTGTTGGTGCAGTGCAGTTGAGCGGCACCACACTTCTCTGAATGACGAGCGCGCTGCCAGACCATCGAAGACTGTGACCGAAGAAAAATTCGCTGCTCTGGAGAAACTCTTAAGGGAATATCTTCGACTGAATGGCTCTGCTATCGAGGGCGCCTTGTATATTCGTTCGCTATTTGTTCTGACGATTCTTTACGAACACCTTTTGTCTGAGGAAAGTTTGTTCAC
>JAZHYW010003494.1:0-16959 GCA_037355805.1 Ixodes ricinus
CCTGGCGTGGAAAAGGCTGTGCTATAGGGATCGGTGGGTTGCGTTTGCCAGTCGGAAATAGGCTTCCGTCGCCTCATCTGCTTTTGTGCATTTGTGCACGTACCTACGCGTTGAGTGAGTGGTGAACCACAATATGTTCATCTTTTTTCTTTATTTTTATAATTTTATTGCAATTGAATACATTAATGCAAATAGCCGTTCTTGCCGCTGCCATGCGTCCACCGACATCTTTCCGATAGAGAGACTGCAACTCAGAAACTTGAGACTCTGGATGCTTCTTTTCTGAGAAGCAGGGACAAAATGTGCCAAGGCACGAGACGCACATCCACTCGGCCTCTGAAGAATTTTATCCAGGGGCTTTTTATGAAAGAACGTCGGCGCAGCACTGATCCAATGACGCAACGACCGAGGTACTGCCAATGGTCTTGTTGCTTCTCCAGTACCTTAGCCTCCTCTATACTCAGACTCACAAAGCCTGGCAGTTCAGACGACGGAGCCATAGAGTGCCCGGTCGCAGATTTGGAGCGCGAGGATCGTGGTAGTACAGAGCCTCAAAGAGCCACTTCTCGGGGAACCTGGACGTCAGCGCACAGCTTTTGCAGCGGCGAGGACCCGAAATACACTTGATCGCTCGGGAGAGGTGTGTTTCGGCGTCTCGCCGCAGCGAGGCGCCAGTCACGTGGCTCTCCTCTCATCCGCTGTCTGCCGCTCCACCTTTTCCATTTCGGCGGCCGCGTCTCGTGGCGATCTGCCGGGCTTTGTCAGTATGTAGGAGGCTATGCCGAGTACCCACTCGTGGCGCGTGCCTAGCGCCAGCTCGCACTGCAGGAATTTCCGGAACTGGAGAAACAAAATACCTGAACGCCGTCACTGGTGCAAATCAGCAGCGCGACCTGCGTGAAGCTTCTTCCATGTGCACTAGAAAAATGAAAAACATCAGGCGAATGAATGCGAGACGCATGCGGCAACCCAAAGAAAGTAATCATCGTCCGAAGGCTATTCTTGATATTACGCCGCGCGCCGGTAGCGCGGCCCGGTAAATCTGAAAATTTTGCATAATTAGCGTGTGCAGAAGAACGCATCGAGGCTAAGTTTTTAATTTATGCACGTACCATGGCCTCCGCGATTACGACGGCGCGCAAAGCTCGTCTGCACGAGCACGAACTCGTATCTTTGATTTCATTTTACGGCGGTGGCGCTTTAGCTGAGGATACTGGGGAAGCGTCTACGTTGCCCTCCGGACTAATCAGCTGCCTCCCTGTTATCACCTGACCGGCTTTCTGCGCGTGGGTATATAGGCGGGAGCGTGATGACCGTGGCGAAAGAGAGGCGTATGACTGGCCCTGCAGACAGACGCTTCCACCGCAGTCTCAGCCAGGCGACCTGGTAGCAGGACCAAGAGCGCAAAAAGACACGGACAGAAGTAGAAGAACAGGGCAGGACTGGACTTCTGCTTGTCCGATGCCTTTTTTGCCCCGCTCTTGTCCACCTACTGATGCTTTACCAACTAGCCCAGCAGTTAATTCTGACTCCAGCTTAGCGGTGAACGGAGTGTCTGGGTGGATGGCGCATTGAGCGAACGGGTGCAGAAGCCACCGGAAGTAAGCGGTGCCAGGTCCTTTTCGCGCTGCATCTAGTTGTCGTGAAGCTACCGGAGTATACGAAGGTTGATTGTTGGGGTTAAAATGAACACGTAGGTATAGTTAACTGGAGATATTGAGCTGGGTTAGGTACATTTCGTAGGGGACAACAGCCCAGGCAGCAAATGTGCCAACATTGGTCTCAGCATGGTTAAGGTGGCCCCATATGGGCCCAGCTTGACCAGTCTACAGCCAGCATTCATGATGCTGGCACTAAACTGGCTACATGTCGGCAACATTTGTCGTTATTGCCAGCGTCCAACCAATATCGGGGCATCCCGGCTACATGACGGCAACATTGGCCGTTTCTGCCAGCTTCCAAAAGATATTGCTGCATCCCGGCTACATGACGGCTACATCACGGCAACATTTGCCGTTATTGCCAGCGTCCAACCAATATCGCGGCATCCCGGCTACATGACGGCAACATTGGCCGTTTCTGCCAGCTTCAAAAGATATTGCTGCATCCCGGCTACATGACGGCTACATCACGGCAACATTTGCCGTCATTGCCACGTCCAACCAATATCGCGGCATCCCGGCTACATGACGGCAACATTGGCCGTTTCTGCCAGCTTCCAAAAGATATTGCTGCATCCCGGCTACATGACGGCTACATCACGGCAACATTTGCCATTTCTGCCAGCTTCCAAAGATATTGCTGCATCCCGGCTACATGACGGCAACACTTGCCGTTTCTGCAGCCAGCTTCTAAACGATATTGCTGAAAATATATGAAGTTCTATCCTCGGTATATTTAAAGGGTATATCGGGCTCTGTTTTGCAACACCGAATGACGGCACTGCACCAGCCAAATCGCGGCAACATCGCCGGGATTCTTCCATGTTCTCGCAATATTTAGACACAGAAGCATTTTTGCCTATAAAACCTTAACCATCACACTTTAAAACCTTAATTGATTGATGTTTCTTTCATCTCAGAGCGCAGCTCTTAGGCGCCCGTTTCCGGGTTGAGCGGCGTCGCCGTCGGCGTAACAGTGAAGCGTCGGCGTAACGCTTTTTCGTGACGCGCCACGAAAAAGCGTCACGGCGACGCGTTACGTGACGCCGAGGCGTCACGAGAAAGCGTTACGCCGACGCGTCACGCGACACCAAGGCATCACGATAAATCGTTACGCGACGCCGACACGTCACGAACAAGCGTTACGCTGACGCGTTACGCGACGCCGAAGCGTGATGAAAAAGCGTTACTCCAACGCGTAACGCGACGCCGAGGCGTCACGAGAAAGCGTTACACCGACGCGTTACGCGACACCGACGCGTCACGAAAAAGTGTTACGCCGACGCGTTACGCGTCATGAAAAAGCGTTACGCGACGCCGACGTGTCACGAAAAAGCGTTACGCCGACGTGTTATGGTTACGCCGACGGCGATGCCGACGCGTTCAAAAGCGTTACACCGACGCGTTACGGCTAGCCCGACGCCGACGCGTCACGAAAAAGCGTTACGCTGACGAGTTACGGTTACGCCGACGGCGACCGTAACGGTAGCCGTAACGCGTCATCGTGACGCGTGCTACGGCTACCGTTACGGCTACCGAAAGGGGGAGGAGGAGGGACGAGAAAGAGAAAGAGGCAGGAGGAAGAGGGCTTTCCCCTGAAAGCTCCTCCCGCCTCCCCTCTACCTACGTCACTGGTGTATTGTCGGCGGTACGGGGTCTTGAAAATCTCAAAACAACCCGCTTTTACTGAGCCGCGCAACACGACCAAAATTTCAGACCAAAAATAATACAAATAATTTTTAAGCAAAAATAAAAAAAAAAAAACTTGAAACAAATATCCAATAATTAAGTAAGCCTTTTTTTTTTGCACATAAGTTGATGTAGATTTCAATCAGCAAACAAAGGTTATCATGGAACGTATAACAGGAGAAGAAGCTGGGACATTATGTCTGCTCTCCCCAAAATTGTCTTCAAACTGCGTAGAGAACACGATTAAAGGGGTTATGACATGCCAAAAATAAAATATCAGATAACTATAGGTGGTATTCACTCAGCCTGCAGGTTCGATTTTGCCAGGGAGCGCCACCGTCGATCCGCCATCTTCGAGGTCGCGGTTTAACAGGCTTGGGTACGCGCGTACGCGGTCGTCCGTTGGTAGTGTGTGCTAATTTCATATCTTTGAAGAAGCTTCGTTGAACAGAAGCGAGAAAAAAGTTTATTTCGGGGGCGGACCGTTTTAGTTTCCTTATTGTCGCCGAGTACCGTGTGTAAAGGCTGAACCGCATCTAATTTAGCGAGCGACGGGACGAGACCAGCGACGGCGACAGCGGCGAGACAAGCGACGACGACCCGCTTCGCTGTCGCTCGGTCACTCGCGCGACGAGGCAAACCGCATGAAAGGGACGGGAGTAAGCGACCAAGGCGATAAGCGACGTTTTCTAGAAATCCAAAAACCGAGCGTCGCGACGAGCGACCGTGAGAAATCTCCGTCGCTCGTCGCCGACTTCCGTCGCTGTCGACGTTGCTCGCTAAATCGCTTACATGCGGTTCACCCTTCACTGTCGCTCGTCGCGTAGCTCGGTTTTGATATTTCTAGAAAACTTAGCGCTAATCACCTTGGTGGTTGTTTAGTCCCGTCGCTTTCATGCGGTTCGTCTCGTCGCGCGAGTGACCGAGCGGCAGCGAAGCGGGTCGCCGTCACTTGTCTTGTCGCTCGCCAAATCGCTTGCATGCGGTTTTTAAATCGCTTGGGCTAATAAAAATGCGCCGTATTTTTTCATAAGCTGCGCACTCGGTGAGCCGCACGGTACGTTTCTGCACAGGAACGAACGCCGAAGGCACGACGTACGACACAGAGGTGATGGAGCAACACGGTTACACGGCCGTAGTGCAGAAAATCCGCTAGAGAAAAACAATAAAGAAACTGGCAAAACAAAACAAAGAGTAATCACACCGTGCTACAAAAGCACCAAAGTAGAAAAATCAGTTCTCGCAAGAGCTACCGCCGTGGGCACGGCGCGCGACACGGAGCGCTGCATGGAGCCGAGGAGCAACACGGCCGCGGTGAACGAGTCCGATAGCGACAAAAACGAACTAAAACACATAAAAAATATTCCGACGGCGCTTCAAAAGCACCAAAGTACAAGAATAACCCCTAGTTTCGGTCAAAAAGACCCGTTAAAGTTATAAAATGCTGCTAAACCACGCTGAAAGGCCCGGCCGACACCGGCGTGCGGTAGAAAGAGACCTCGAAGATGGCGACCGTGGTGGCCGATGCCAGCGAACCTAGCGAGTGACGTCAAGTGAATGTCACCTATACTGCTAGGACCCATTGTATGTTCCTATAACCCTGCTAAATTTGTTCTGAAAATGGTGCGATAGTTTCATGAATAAATCGATTTATGTGCGGGTCCCTCGGAGGGGCAGAGCCGGGCGGAGCTGGAGGCGGACTACGTAGCCTCCAGCGCGGTGTCTCCTTGCACGCACTCACAGACTTGGCTCTCTTGGCGTCTCGAGCCGCAGCTTAGTTCCTCGTTTACCTTCCACGTTTCGAGCATGCGGTCCGTGACGATTATGTCTGCGGCATCGCTCGCCTTGTTAAAGTGTTCGACTTTGAGCGCAGTAGCGATAAGAGTGATTGCTATCAAGAGATGTTGGAAGCTGTTCATTTTGACTGCGACCCGCTGGCGACCAGCTCCAGCGACGACGAGTTACGGACAAACTCGCCGTGGTCACCGTCGTCCAGGTATATCTCGCAGGCGCATACAGGGTGGAAGGTCAACGGGCTGGGGGCGAGAGCGAGAAAAGCTTTCGCGTTACCGAGTTGCGTGAGCGGTTTTGATCGTACCGCGGCGCAGAGAGCTTGGACGATCATGGGGGCGCCTAGAATGAGAGAGCGTTCATGGTCACGTGGTTTATAGACACCTTGGTGTGACTAACTCAGCAGTGTTGCCTGGTCGCCAGAAGAAAATGATAAAAATTCGTAAATTGAATATTGTAATTACCAGCTCTAAAAATCGCGTTACTTGGTGTAAATACTAAGTAACCTATGAGCATTTCATTTCAAGAATAATCTCTTCGTTTAATTTTCGTGTCATAACCCCATTTAATGATTACGGTAGTGACACCGGCTATCGAAATATAAACTGCAATAGAGTTGGGTCGAAACCGAAACTATATGTACGGTGGAAAAGCGCCAAAAAATACACGAACAGAGAGAAAGACAGCAGGACAGGGCGCACTCTCAACTAAAGTTTATTTGAAAAGTACACACATATATACCCGGCAGGCATACTTATCGTCACTCATCTGAGACCAGCCCCCGTTTCAAAACTCATATTTATGGCTAGTCGTATTTCAATCCATTGCTTCGTTCCAATCCAAAGCCACAAGCAGCCTCCGGATTGTTGTCCGTCCGTACAGACAAAGGCCTGTCTGAACGTGCGTTGGTGAAGTCCTACTTCAGGTAAGTTTTGCCAATTTCATATTTATAACGCATTCCCGAAGTTTATCTACATATGCTGAACGATCTTCCGAACACCGTAGCTCACGTTGCCACCGTAATTCGGATGATGTTCAACTTTTTTCGACGCTTGAGCGGTCTCCGCGATTTCGTGTCGCTGGCCCGAGGCGCCGTCGCGTAAACGATCGCTATCACTTGTCGAGGCTGTTCGTTGAAACCTTTCGTAAATTCTAGCCGCTATCTTGAGAATCCCGTGAATGTTCTGTGATACCGGAGCACTGCAGGGACGCTGATCAGATTGTTTCGAAAGTTCGCGTTGCTGTCGGCCGCGTTAAACTGATCTGTGCTGTCAAACGCTTAGATTCGGATCTTGACGCCTTGGATGTGTTCGGTACGGCGACACGCGTGAAGAATTGGATGGTTTTTACTTTGACCTGTCGTGTCGTCCTTTCTCACGTTAGCGGCAGCATATCTCTCTCTCTAGCGGGCACAGGCTTTTTGCGCCGCGTCCAGCGGGATGGCATGGCTTGGGTGCTGGCGTTTGGCGGGTTGCGGCGGGTTCATAGAACACACTCCTAGCTGGGCGTCGTAGCGCTCGCGTACGGCGTTTGCTCCGCGCCGGCCTGCCGTGCGTGTCGTCGGTGGGGGGGGGGGAGGGGTGGGGGGAGGGGGAGGGGGAGGGAGGGGGCGGGGAGGGGGGAGGAGAGGGAGGGGAGGGGGGATGGGCGGGCCTAGTGTAGTGTTGCTTAAAAGTGTTGACAGGACCCTGTTAAGCTCGCCGTTTCTGTTGTTTTCTCCCTTACTGGCCCTTGCATATGTGTCTAGCCTTGCGAGCCACCCGGAGTACTACTACTGTCGCTAATAAAGATTATTATTGTTTGCCTTAGTGGCGTTTTAATTTACCCCGGTCATATTCGTGACTTCTAGAACCCGGGGTGCACACATAGTTTACATGGCTGAGGAAAGAGGTTAAATGATTTGATTAAAATGCTCTGATCTGGTATAGAATGTGTAGTGGTACGAAGGTTGCTGTGGAAAATCGCACACCTGGCAGGTGCTGTTGCTTACATAGTGGAGAGGTTGCAATGGAAACTCGCACACCTGCCAGGCGCTCTCGCTTGTACAGTGAAGACACATTCAAATCAAGGAGATCCTGCTGTGAAGGCTCCCTACTTCAGCTTTTGAATACTTGAGGTTCTGTTAAAGTTGAAGGGAGTCTCTTAAAACATTTTTGGAACCATGTCCAAGACCCAATGCTGGGTACAAGTTTAGTCTAAAGGCTGGTCCACACTGTTGCTACCGGCTAGGACTGAGTCCGACAAAACCAGTCTTTAAGGCTCTTGTGACAGCTTATGACCATGCTGCGCAGCAGCAATGTTAGTCATAAGCAACTTAAAACACTGTTTTGTTCAACTTGGTCATAGTCGGTTGCAACAGCGTGAACCAGCTTTAAAACCTTTTAGGTGCATGTAATCAACAGTAGCTTCAGGATAAACTTGCGCATCGTACTACCTTAAAGTCTTTTGACCACATCTCCAGTGTTGATTCTTGATTTGTATCCCAGCACTACAGAACACGTCAAAAGGCTTATTGATTGCTGTGCATGTGCCTATCAAGCGAGCTGTGCTATTTCTAGGTGGTGTTTAATTTGTTTTGAAGTTCCCAGGATTTTTAAGGTACCAGTATGTATCTAAGCTCCACTTGCACACTGTTCTTAATACAATTACTTTTTGCAGAAGGTAATTTTTCTTATTTGGTTGAGTTTAATGGTGGTGTCATCATGGTCTTTGCACTGTCGACGACTAGAGAAGCGTAATGTTGCGTTTGTTCTTTTGTTGATCTGTGAAGCAAGTTCTGGTTTCTTTTTTGTTCCAGAATGTCAGTCGGAGTCTTATGCGTGATGTTGCAGGAAGTCTCTGTGATGACGAAAAAACTGCAGGTGACTAGAAGGTGCCGATGAGCTACCAGTCCGGATAGCAGCTATCAACTCTGCAAGGGCCTGCAGGCGTATCGGGCCCCACCCGTTTCTCTACTGCCATTCAAGACAGGATGTTTTGTAAAGGTGAAACAGGGCCCATGCACTGCTTCCATAGGGCCCTGCTGGATTTATCTGACATTTTGTTTTTCCAAACAACCAACTACATTACACACTGTAAAATACCGAACAAACGCCCCCTCTAAATTGGAGATAATCATTGAGAGCTGGGGGATGGGCACTTGGTAGGTACGATAGTTGTTAGGTGTCCATGATCAGGTGGTCTCTTGCTTGGTCTGACCACAGAGTTATGAATAGCTGCCGTTTGCGGAGCTAGTTAATTGCGCAAACTAAAAAAAAAAAAAAGATGTAAATGCTTTTTTTTTTTTTTTAACAAAGAAGCATTCTAAAAAGGGCTTGATTAGCATTGGCTTGTGTTTGTTACAAAAGCCTTCAATTTACTCTTCTGAGTTAGAACAAAACAGCTACCTGTCTTTTCTTAGACACAACTTCCTGTGGCAATAAAAAGAAAGCTAGGGAGGGGGGAGGCAGGCAGTGCTAATGGCTCTGTGTTAGCGCACCACATAGTGCTGAACTTCTCTTGGTCTCGGTTTTAGTTTGAGTTTTGGCATGTCAACCACGCAGTTGCTAGAGTGCATCTTTTTTGTACGAGGATTGCAGTTGAGGGAGTTGAATTGGGATTGCCAAGCATGCAGGCACATTCACATCTCTTTATTTTCGGGTTACTCTGCAGTGCCCGAAGGCATTATTGCAGGGGGGGGTGTCAGTCGTGAAGTCAGTCAGTCAGTCAGTAGTCAGTCGTGAAGGTAGAAATATACCCGTGCATATGTGCCAAGAAAAAACAAGAAACGCAAGTACACAGGTAAACACACTCAAAAACAAAATCGAGCCCAGAATAAGATAAAAGCCACATTGGTTGCTCACATTCTAGGTACCTGCCAACGATCCATGTTTTTGGACGTAAGCCAACACTTTGACTGAAGCACTCAGTCAGAGTTACAAGGTATATTTTGCCATGGTCAATCTCCTAAAATTTTAGTTGTCTTGCAACTGATGCAGAGGGGCAGCGTCGATTCAGGAAATGCTGCAGATTTCATCATCGTAGACAAGCGCCGAAAAAATAGACTGGGACAGAAAGTTGACGTAAACACTGGCAAACTCGCAACTAGCATTTAATGAAAAAACAATCTTTTATATAGCCGCGAAAAACGTCAGTCATTACTACAACCGGTGTAGCCCTCTATTAAGAAATTCATATTCTTTTGCTGATAAGGTTATAGATCTCTCACTTGTACACCTGGTGCCTTTGGCTTTAATCTCAAATGCCTCGTGTAGCTCTCTAGATACTTTATCTGGGGTTCTGGCCAAAAACCTTGTGTCGTCAAATGACTGGGAGCAAAGGCAGCGGCTGCAGTGCCTTGCCAGATGTCCTGATGGGGGTTGCTCGTGTTGCTGCGTCATGTTCGCGGGCGCAGTCGTTAAAGCATCGACCTGTCTGACCAATGTATACAGAACCGTATGTCATTGGGATTTCGTACACAACTCCGGTCGTGCATTCTGTGCATTTTATTGTGGTGTTTTGTTTTGCATTTTTCTTTTGCAAGGGCAAAGTTGGCGGCTGCAGCGGCCATGCACTGCAGCCTCTGCCCTTGCTCCCGTCGTTTGATGACACCAAATTTTTCGCCAGATCCCTAGGTGAAGTATCTAGAAAGCTACACGAGACATTTGAGATGGAAGCCAAAGGCACGAAATGTACAACTGACACATCCATAACCTTATCGGCAAAAGAATATGAATTTCTCGATAGAGGGCTACACCGGTTGTAGCCATGACTGACGTTTTTCATGGCTATTTAAGAGATTGTTTTTTCAATAAATGTTAGTTGCAAGTGCGCCAGTGTTTACGTCAACTTCTTGATCCTGTCTATTTTTTCGGCGCTCGTCACGATCATGAACCAACTGGCCCGAATTGCAACACTAATAATATTCATCAGCACTGCAGTGATTTTTGAGGTCATTCATACGTCTTCTGGTGCTGAAAAATTATCGTAGGGACGTGATTTACCAAATTGAAAGCACACACACACCACGGCGCAAAGTCAGATTTCGTTTGGATTGTATTCAGTCACGGCTGGCTCTAGGGGGGTCGGTGGCGCACCACAGCTCAGAACACGTGTAGCTTAAGATTACGCTGCAGAAACCAGAGGTCCTGGGCATTATCCCCACCCCTGCTCGCTAATCAAGCGGTATACGGAAACAACTGGGAGTCCCGGTTCCCACTGTCCCACTTGTCGTATATGTTCCACACCACATGCTCAGTTGGTTTTCACATTTATTGGTTGCCAAACTCTGTAAAAATCCTACACGGCAAACAAAGGGCGAGCTCACAGAGTGTACCGACAATACACAACACCGATGATGCCCAAGATGCACATGATAAAGACGCCATCTTGTTTTGCGGGGAACTAGAAAACCCATGGCAAACTTAAATCAAGAAAACACAAAAGAGCTAAAAAGAAAATGCTGTAAGTTTGCTACATCCTGGCTAATGTTATGCTAACATTTTAAAATCCAAGCTAAACGGAACTATTTTTTTATTTTTTAATTGGACAGGTTACACCCAGGAAATTATTATGGTTGAACTATATTCAGCTGTGCAGTGAAACGGCGTGCTTTGGCTTTCTGGCTTTGGCTCCATTGCCACGGAAAGTTGTTTCTAAATATATCACTTTCTGGCTCTTCTCGATTCTCTACCCCTTATCCTCCTCTCCTGCTTTGCCGCTCTACCAGTTCTATCCCCATGCTCTCTGCGAATCGTGGAGATAACCGCCCATGGCGACAGGGCGGATGGTTTCTCCTACATATTTTTTTAGCTTGCTTAAAATAGGGGAGTAGGCATTTAATATCTCTTTTGATGAGTTGAAATGTTTCAAAAGTGGGGGTTGAGCGCTTACTCCGACACTGGTGCACGTTTGGTGTTTTACGGTGGCTTTACGGTGTGGTGTGTTGCTACTGGGTGTCCCAAGGAGCGGCCAGGCTCTTTAAATCTACTACAAAATTCGGTTTCTTAACCTATCGCGCTACGACTTTGTGCAGCCTTGCCCACAGATGTTGCATTTTTCTGGTAAAATTTGCGAACACCGAAGTTACCCGAGGAAAAGTGAAGAAGGAAAAATGCTTAGCTCCTATGGAAACGCAGCAAAGCCACCGGTCTTCAAACAATACTGCGCCATTTCGCACGGGAGACAAGAGATGACGCAAGCGGTCGCCATGCCAACTGCCGCCGACGAACGAGCGTCCGGCACCGAGAGCCGGCGTCTTTAGCAGACAATCTTTTCGACTCAAAAGCGGCACGAGCTTTTCTGATATCAGTTGGCAATGCATTTTTTTATCATCCTTACTAATAAAACATTGAATGGACACGTAATCGATTAAAAAATGGTTTGTCGGGATCTATTGACTGTTTTTTTGGGTACCGATGTCGTCTGCTTTGCAGTTCCTTGTTAACGCGCCTTTTTATGTTTCTGCGACTGTCGCCGCCTACGGAACGCACTCCGCTTTTGAGTCGAAAAGATAGTCCGCTAAAGAAGCCGGCTTTCGGCGCCGTATGCTCGTTTGTTGGCGCAGTTGGCATCGCTACCGCTTGCGCCATCTCTTGTCTCCCGTGCGAAACGGCGCCGTATTGTTTGAAGACCTTTGGCTTTGCCGTATTTCCATAGGAGTTAAGCCTTCTTCTTTCCTACGTTTTCCTCTGGTAAGTTCGCTCTTTGCAAATTTTACAAAAAAAAATGCACCATCTGTGGGCAACGCTGCACAAAGTCGTAGCGCGATAGGTTAAGAAACTGAATTTTGCGGTAGATTTAAAGACCCTGGCCGCTCCTTGATACACCCAGTAGCTACCGCATATGTGTACAGGTGATTCATGCAGTTGTTAATGACCATTGGTGCCGAAGTCAATCTTGTGCAGGGTGTCTATGAACTGAAAAAACGGTAATGTTGAGAAAGTTGGCGATTGGAAAATTGTGAAGATTTCCACCCTAATCACCATCGATCAGGGAAATTCAGCCTTCCTTTGTCTGAATGTCTGCAAAAGACGCGTGTGGTGTGACACGTAAACCTTTCTACTCAGGAACTCAGCCAGCCTGCCTATGTAAATCTCTGCTTGGAAACTAGAGTCTTGGGAGAATTCAGAGATACAATTTCTTCTCGAAATGTATGAAAAAGACAAACTTTTTTACTCTATATGGACTGCTGCTGCTTGTGGCAGCTTTGTGGAATGCTTTCATAGTGCAAGAGCTTGTTTCTATACCTACTCCAGTTGCTCCTGAATGGACTTTCCATGGGATTTTTTTACAGGTTGTGAACATCATGGCTGTTCAGGTAGTTTCTGCTGCGTGGGAGAGAATATCCCTCAGCTTGACAGTCCATAGAAGCTTTAGCAGCCAGGATTTTGAGTGTTGCGAGAGCAATGACACTTGCCTTTAGCTCATATTTTTTGCCAAAAGTTGTACAACCAACTGCCAGGGTTCTCTCATTCGACAGCAGGACATGCCGGCTACTGTGGCGTCATTTAATGTTGTCGCTTAGAGACCACTTTTAATGCATGGGTGGTATAGAATGCTAAGGAACGCAGAGGCGCATTCCGGACACCATACCGTAGCATCTGCTGCTGGGATGTTCTGATTGGTTCTCATTGCAGTCATCACAATTTCCTGATTATGTTTCTTTTCTTCAGTGGGAGCTCATGCAGGTGGCACTGTGCACAGAGGGACAGAGTGGCTGACAGTGAGCTGCCCAAGACAAGCTGCTGGCTCTCGTGACCATCTCCGAAAGCCTCTGGATGGGCTAATTGACAGACGTGCCTGGACATATATAAATGGTAAACACAAACTAGACTACCTTTTAATTACACCTTGGTCTAACGGCTGTAGCTAGGATACCGTGTATGGCTGCTAGAATTGAACTGGATATGCTAAGCGGCACATGTTCCCAAGTAGGGACACGCTGGGACGCTTATCCGCAAACTCCGCTTCCCAATCCATGAGCCACCAAAGGCCCAGCCAAAGAGATCCCGATTCAAGTCAAAGTTTTCTGTTAATCTTGTTACTATCAGCGTTGTAATTGTTAGTTAAAATTTAAAATAACGGAGATAAAGACTAGCAAAAGTGACGTCATCAGCAGGGTCCAATAACCCTTGCTCACCAATAGGCTGACTTGGGGATGCCAATGGTGACGTCACGAAGCTTTGGACCGGTTACAGGTGGAAGAAAGGCTCAATGCATGCCCTGCTATAATCGCTGCACATATTTTTCAAAATAAATGCAGTTTACGTGGACTTTTGCCCAACTTAAGTGTGATTACTGAATTAACGAGCCGAAATGCTATAGAAGTCTGCTCCTAACTCAGATTTCTTACAAAGTGCTTCGGGTTCTCTTTAATGCTAGTTTGACTTATTTGCACAAGCCTGTGCCAGTGCACAAACTAGAGCATATATATGGCTGTACTATTTTACATTTAATGCACTGCCAAAGGAAAAGGTTCAGATATCATTAAGCCCAAGAAGCTAAACCCTTAATTTGAATGTGACATACAGTAGACTCATTAATTCAAGCTCTAGGAAGTCACGAATTTTGTATAAATTATTGAAAGCTCGAATTATCAGAAGTTCATCTAAATATGTTGCAAGATAAATTATGATTTTCTATATGAATGGCTATACATACAAATCAGATATTTCATGATTTCCTCTGCACAGGTCCATTAATCATAAGCTGGTATGCTATTCATGAAACATTGGTAAAATTTATGACACAAGTTTATTCAAGCCTCAAAAATGTTGTTTATCAGGGACTGTTTAGACATCACATGACGCCTTGAAACAAAATTAAGTTTGTTCAACCAGCAAAAAAGTTGTCTGTTAGGGACTGTGAAGCAGGGACCCATGAGTAATGGAAACGGGCATTGTGCCGCAGTTTCTATAGCAACTTGTGTGAACACTGCGATATAAAGCCATGCCGGCACATCACAGCGTCCGTGCAAATTGATGTGGAAACTGCTGCGCGGCGCCCGTTTTTGCCGCTCATGTGTCCTCTGCTTCAGAGACGTATATAGAGATAGTTTAACCATTCATTAGGGTGTATAGAAGGCAAATGAGGAGGTGCCTTTGGCTTAAGGTGGGCTGGGCGTGTTCCAGAGTGTTTTCGCAAATTCGTATGTGGCCAACTAGCAGCCGCGCATAATATCCTGGCAGGGTTGTGAGAAAAAAATAATAAGCTCGTCGGAGTACCTCTCGGTGACTGGGGTGCAGTGATGTTTTGATCGCGGTCATGCAAAATCACGGTGGAAGATGTAGAAAATATTAAAAGCGTGCGCGACCAGCTGAACGATTGACGTAATCCGCACACCAGGCATCGAAGCGGTCAGACTCCATTTGAGCAAAACAGAAATCAAGCGGCACATTCAATTCTTACATCTTCTTGCATAACCATAATCGAAACATTGCGTGCACCATATTTTCAACCATGGAGAGTTACTACATTTAACTCTTACGCACTTATCAAAACCGTTTCTCGCTACCATGGCTAAGGGATTATTTTCAGCTTCTGGTTGGCCAAGAGAGATTGTCGAGCCCTCTATCTGCATCTGATGCAGGCCTTGGCTCTGCTTCCTCCTTTCATATACTAAGATCTGTATGTACGGCTGTGCTCTGCTTTAGCTCTGTTGAGTGCGCTTCTTACTGAGCACCAGTGCACCGCAGGAAAGCAACACCTGTGAAAGCAAGCTCGACAGGTGCTGCTTCTCCGCAGTGCACTGGTGCTCGGGAAGAAGTGCGCTCAACAGGGCTGCGAGAACAAAAAGTATGAATTACACGAAAACGTCGTTCAAATTAAGCGGCTTATGAATACATTGAAAACGTAGTGGGACAACCTAAGTTTTGAAATTTGTTTGACTTAACCAGAGGTATTAAATCTCAGAGTTTGAATTACCGTGAGCCTACTGTATACTCTAAAGGAGACAGTGGCGGATCCAAGGGGGGGGGCGACGGGGGCGGTCGCCCCCCCCCCCAAACAAAATCTACCCCCCTCCTCCCCCTTCTCCGAGGGCAATTTGCCATTTGCGGACCCCCAGGTGCACAAGAAAGAATGGGAGAATAGTATCCTTACGAATTTTCTGCCCCCCCCCCCCCCCAAAACGGAGTTCTGGATCCGCCCCTGAAAGGAGATATGGCTCACTTGAATGTGCTTAATATCACTGAATGGTTATGCAAATTTTAATTTGCTAGTTTTATTTCTCAAGCACTTGTTGTGTTGGGTATTCAAATCAATAAAAAATTTTACTTTGGTTCAATTTATGGGAGGTTTGTTTTATATATAATCTGCAGTAGAAAGGTAGGGAGCTGGGCTAGGTAGTAAACACGTTGCTTGCTGATGTTAACGATGTATGTCATATACAGTTCGTTGTGATTGTGTATTGATTTCGAATCCTCTTTTGCTTTTTATTTCAGGCTGCCATTACATGCACCATGAAGATATCGAAGAGGTCTTCAATTGAAGGACAACTATAAGCACAAGCATGGAGGGGCATCTAGACGGCAAGCACAAGGACAACTGTAATGTAAAATTTCTCCTAACTTAAAGCAAGGCATGCCTTCTTCCAATAAAGGCATTGCGGCAAAACTTCTTAATTGGTTCGTTTGTTCAGCTGTCATCTCTACGAACAGCTGATCTCACACAAACAAAATCCTGGCAATGAGTAGTAGAGGTTGTGTGCTCTTTTTCTTGTTGAACTCTTGTTGTTTTGTCTAAGGATAAAAAATTATACAAGTTAGTATATTGAATGACGGAGCTATGAACTACCCATACCAATCCGTACCCTAAAAGCTTCATGTGACTTCGGCTTGCTTGAACATGGAAGCTGTTCGCACTAAATAACGGAGCACTAGACCTTTCTGTCTTCTTGAAGCCCATAGCTATGAGCCATCCGCACCAATCCTGCACCTCCAATACGTCAGGTGACACCCCTGGCAGAGGTATAGCCCTTCCAGGGGAGTCCCCTGATGTATCGGAGGTGCGGGTGGTACGGATGGCTCGTAACTTTGGCCTTATATAAGGCCGAAAGGTATAGTGCTTCGTTATTTAATGCCGACAGCTTTCATAATTCCTACGGATAGCCCTCCGTAGTGGGCTACAGATATTCCGTCATTTTACGAAATTATGTGCCTTGTTTTTACAGACGGTCCAGTTTCTAGATTACGGGAAACCTTGCCGGCAATATAAAACCAGCAACTTTTACCAATAAAATGGGAAAACGGATAACTGTCCGTAAAGTGAAATACAGACGTTCGTCATTTTACAAAATTATATGCCTTGTTTTTAACAGACGGTTCAGTTTCTAGATTACGGGAAACCATGCTGGCACTATGGAACCCGCAACTTTTACCCATAAAATGGAGTGAAAATTTTTACAGTGGCTCCCATACCCCTTGTCCAAGTCGAAGATGGTCAGACATCTCCGATTCCCCCTAAAATGAAGCGTCCGTTTTCATTGAAAATAAAAAGTTTCACATTTGATGTCGTAGTCATTCGCATTCTTACGTATTTCAACGATAGACATTTAAATCCCAAAATGGTTCAATGATAACAGCCACAAAACATTTTGAAAGACGGCTGTAAAACGGTTTCAAAAGACGGCCGAAAAACGGTTGACGATATTGGCCGGAAAACGGTTGACGATATCGGTCACAAAACGGTTGGCGATATCGGTCTCAAAACTTTCCCCGTGATCGGTTCAAGTTATTGGACCGATCTGGAGCCGGGTTGCAAATCATGATGGGACCGTTATTTCTTAAAACTTTGACCGATATTTGTCCGATATTTGTCCAATATTTTCGTGCTGCCTGGG